>JASDQU010306841.1:0-30026 GCA_032191745.1 Picea mariana | reverse complement strand
CATTTTTCTATATATACACAATGTCGTTCTATATTTGCTATGTTTTTTGTTTTCAAAATCTAGTTGAGTTAAGTTGCAGCAAGGAACTTTAGTCATCCTCACTTGCTTACAGAAATATGGGAGGCCGAAGTGTGCAAAGGGAACCAACATTACTACAGGTAACTGAGCATGCAAGAGAAATCCTACACCGTCTGGGGTGGAGGGAGTACTTCAATCAGTTGCAAGGATATGATACAGACATCACGATCGAATTCTTTTAGAACTTGCAGGGAGAAACCTCCATGGTTCGATATCTACTAATCCCAGTCACTCAAGAAATCGTAGCAGAGGTTACGGGCCTTCCTAACATAGGAATACAATGGTCTGGAATATATACAACACTCAAAGAAGTTGTAGAATCCTTCGTAGACCCTGGAGAGGAATTGGATAAAAAGGGAAAGGGACTTAACCCCAACACTCTTAGCAAACCCTAGAAAGAACTGGAAGGTGTCATACAGAGTTATATCACCTGGGATGGAAGATATGATGTGATCCACCCATGCCACCTCAAACTACTAGCTACGCTCAAACAACGGTTAGTAATCAATTTACCCTTTTTTCTAAATGTTATGTTACATGAGGTTGCTATAATAATACAGAAGGAAAAATATCTCATTACTATCATCAACCACCATGGATTGGTAAAACTGATAGTAAATAAGGCCCTAAGTCAAACTCAAATAACTTAGGGGGATCTTATTGAGGCCAATAGGCCCTTACAATTAGAGCAACCTAAATTTCATCATGAAGACCCAACCCAGGGAATTGAAGTAGCACCGAAAGGGGAACCTACTGCCCAAATGGAAGTTCTGTCTCCTCAACCTGAAGTCGAGGCGGACCCCATCCAATTTGTAGAGACTCGGACCTCACAAGAAGACGCATCAACGAGGAAGATAAAAAGAGCAATGGTTGCTCCTAAAGCCCCCATTGAAGGGAAAATAAGAAGCAGACGGATAAGACGGCATGAATAAACCGAGGAAATAACAGAACAACCTAAAGAAATTCAAGACACAACAGAACAGCCTGAATAAATTCAGGACACAACAGAACAGCTTGAAGAAATTCAAGACATAACAAAGAATCCCTTACAAGAAGATGTTTAGGGAATTGAGCAGACAGAACAAACACCACAAGAAAACAGTCAGGAAGATACCCATCTATCATTGAGACACCTCATAGAATAATTTTTTAAAATCTATGAGGTAGAGATAGCTCAGTTTCTAGGGATTTTAGGGACCTCAATTAGTAGAGACACAAATAGGACAGAAGAATACCAGGCGCCAGCCTCTCCTTTGAACCATGCTGAAGACTTCCCTGACATTGAGATGTCACTCCCAGATGATACAGCACAAACAGAACCTCATACTGAGGTAAATACCCCGGTAGGGAAAGCAGAAGAGCCATTACTGACAGATCAAGGTGAGGAAAATCTTGACAGCTGACAGAAACATAAATCAGGCAAAAGCCACAGCAAAATTAGAAGGTTAAAATGGGAGAACAAGTTGTTGAAGAGAAGGGTTAAAAATATTAAGTGTTAAAGCAGAAAGTTGGCAAGCTTAAGGAAATTATCAAGGAATTAAGAAAACAACTAGAACAAGTTGACAAGATCCATAAAAGAAGGAAGACCAAAAGACATAGAGCATAGGGAAGGAATGCTCTTCTTAGGAGGGAAGTCCAAACAAGTTATGTAGGAAAAAGACAGAGCTGCATATCCTTGAAGAAATAGTAGAAATGGAACTTCAGACTGAGACTACAGCAGCAGAAGGGGTAGTTGTTCAAAATTAAGAGGAAATTCCTCTGGGAGCATATGAAACAGAGGCTCAACTAGAAATTATAGGAGGAACAACTGCCCAACCTGAGGAAGTAATTCCCACTCCTCTAGAGACCATAGATGCAGAAACTCAGACAGTAATTCCAGTAATGAATGAAGCATCCTGTCAGACTAAAGAGGTATCTCAGTTTCAGGATCATAGTGCCATCATTGAAAGACTAGAAGCAGAACTAGTACAATCCCAGCAGGCCTTGACTCAGACTAGAGATGAAATGGTGACCATGACAGAGCACCAAAGAGTTGTTAAACAACTCAAAACCATGTCAACAATGGAAACTGAGACATATTTTGAGCTGACTAAGGCTCAAGGGAAGACAAAGAAGGTACAAGGTCAATTGAAAAAAGCTTTGGAGAAAATCAAACAGATTTGTGATATCTACACTAATGCAATAGATTGTAGGGATCCTGCTACCAATTATACTTTGTTTTTATTAGAATGTTATCTATTGTTGAGGGTGAAATCTATTCAAGCAGGTAAACCGATTAAATTCACCACTATCTCTGAGTTTTTGTCTTGTTTTAGGGAGCAGGAAGAGAAAGTACAGTATTTCCTGTGTGAGCTATACTTCCATAATTTCATTTTGGAAGAAAACAATAGAGATAATCCTAGTCCTTTTATTATGGACATCCAATTTCAAGCATTCATGTCCTTCACTAAAATTTAGGTCAGATGGGATAAGGCCCACAAAACTTTCATGAAGAGAGAAAATGGGTTAGATCTTTGGATTAGGGGGGAACCACCAAAGTCTTTTCCATCTATCATGTGACATAGGACATTCATTAAAAGGGAAGGAGTGAGAATATCTTTAGGTCCTATTCATCAATAGGTTATACGATCAGGCATAGCCTATTTTAGGGAACTCAAATAAGAATCTCTTGTTGGCTCCAAGTTAAGGTGGGATGTCTCCCCAGCTGAAGTAAAGGTTAGAGAGCCCTTCGGTTTCAAGAACTTCTTTGCAGCCGCCTTCAGAATAGAAAGATATGCTAGAATGATCCAGGAGGAAGGACCTGCCTGGATTGGGTGTAGATATAATCCCCCTCTTATCTGGTTTCCTCCAGAGGATTACCAAAGAGATTATCAATTTAATAAAAAGAGGGAAGACATTGCTTTTGGAGAACTCGGAAGAAAGAGTGGATTCAGAGCACCTGGTGAACCAACTTTTCCTCCTTACAACATCACTTCTCTACATGTAAGAACTTATATTGCATGAGGACATCCAAGAAGGTAAGCTCAGGGTTATGTTGGGTTATGAAAAGGTACAGATATTCTCCTCATTTCCATGATTTCTGGTATCATCTTGACTGAATTTTTTGCTAATTAGAAGTAAATAGGATAGGAAATGATTAAAATGTATTCTAGAACTATTATTGAGTTGAAGTTCATAAATTCTCAAATATGGTTGGAACTGTTTGATTTTGTTACAGGAATGGGTAAATTTTGGTAAACTCATGATAGCAGAAGAGATTTCAAAGATGCGCAAGCTATTGGAGGTTAAAGATATGGAGTGTAAAGCAGTTTTAATAGAGATTAGTTCTCTATTTTGAAAAATTCATAAATAGTAATAGCGATCCTGAGGATCTCTCGATCCTCGGGATAGCTTAATCTACCCATATTTTGTAATATATAAAGGGTAGTGAATCCTGGAAAGAATAATCTAAGAATTGTAT
Source organism: Picea mariana (assembly GCA_032191745.1). Taxonomy (NCBI): domain Eukaryota; kingdom Viridiplantae; phylum Streptophyta; class Pinopsida; order Pinales; family Pinaceae; genus Picea; species Picea mariana. The sequence continues at coordinate 26,488 of JASDQU010306841.1, read as the reverse complement.
CTAAGCACTCGGAATTTGAAATTGCTCTGCACAAATAGTTTTTGTAAATGTTGTATCAGTTATGGGATTAATAAAGGCTTTAAATGTTTCCATCATTTTCGTATACTGAGTTTCTAGTAGCAGTGCTTCTGAGGACCGAGGGCCCAATCTAAAGGAGTTACTGTCTCAATCTGTAACTCTATCAGTTTGATTTCTGTTTGTTATTTAAATCTCCTTTGCAATAATTTAGATAGATGCACAAAGTGTGTTAATGTTTTTATGTTGATTTCTTACAAGAGATAGATGTTCCAGTTTGAATGTTGTCGATTGTTATTCCAGATTCCATTTGTTATAGTTTACTGCTTGATAGTTCCTCTCATTTTCGCATGCGTTGTTCCTTTCAATTAAATTAGAAATTGATGTTCCTTTCCGTTAAATTAGCATTTGTTGTTTCTTTTGCTTAACTAGTGTTTGTTGTTCCTTTTACTTAGTTATCATTTGTTGTTCAGTTACTGTTCTGTCTCAATTTACAGTATCCAGTTATTTCTTTCCAACAGATTAGATAGTCATCAATAGATCAACTTATTTTCATAGATTCAATTATTGTTTCTTAATTAGATCAATTCATGCCTTTAAAATCATATTCAATTATTGTCTCTTAATTAGATCAATTCAACAATTCAATTCATAGCACATTATAGATCAGATTTCAATCCTATTCAGTAGGATCTTAGCTTTAGAAACTTAATGAATGTGTGAGGAACTTGATTGTTGATAAACTCAGATTTTCCTTAACTACATGATTTTAGCCTCTACGAGCTATCTACATAGACTTTGTTGATATTCTCGAAATAGAAGATGAATCCTCAGGTTGATAAATTAATGTTAAACTAAGGTTGTTTTTAGGACATATTTAGAGCCCAACAGTTTCCTTCCTGTCTAGTATGCTTTGAGGTTCAGGAAATAATTCTCCCTTCGGCTCCACCTAGATCACATACCAGTCAATTATATAATTAGAATCATGTACATACTTCTTGAATAATGAAACATGGAAAACATTATGTGCCTTTACTGTGGGAGGGAGTGCTATCCTATAGGCTACATGTCCCACTCTATCTCATATTTCAAAGGGTCCACAATACTGAGGTGCCAGCTTGGAACATGCTCCCATTCTCAGGGAACTCTTCCTGGGCCTAAATCTGAGATAGAAATGGTCCCCTATCTTGAACTCTCTGGGAGTTCTCTTTCTATCGGCATAACTCTTTTGTCTATCCTAAGCAATTTCTAGATTTTTCTTTATCCGAATCCCTTGTTGTTCCATTTCTTTCAGCATGTTGGGTCCAATTGTAATTCTATCCATTGGATTACTCCAGTTGATGGGAATCTTGCATTGTCTACCATAGAGAGCTTCAAAAGGGATCATCTTCAATGACTCGTGATAGTCGTTGTTGTAGGAAAATTATACCAATGGCAGGTAGTCTTCCAACTTCTTAGGCTGATGCATTATGTGCAATATTAACATTTCCTCTAATCTTTGGTTTACTCTTTTTGTCTATCCATCGGTTTGAGGGTGATAGGCCGTGCTAAACAACAATTTAGTCTCCAAACCAGCCATCAAGGATCTCCAAAATCTTGAAGTGAATTTTGTGTCTCTGTTAGATACAATCTCCCTAGGCATGTCATGTAGTCTGAATATATCCCTCATGAAGATGTTGGCAATATCTATTGCCTTGCAAGTCGATTTGAAAGAAATGAAGTGAGCATACTTGCTCAATTTTTCCACCACTAGCATGATGACATCATTTTCCTTGGACTATTTTGGTAATCCGGTGATGAAATCCATGGAGATGGTTTCCCATTTCCAATCTGGAATTGGTAGAGGCTAAAACAACCCTGTTGGGTGCCAATGTTCTATCTTAACTTGCTGACATTCTAGACACTTAGCTAGATAGTCAACTATGTCCTTTTTCAATCCTGGCCAATGGAATTGTTTCCTAGTGGCTATGATCATCTTATGATATCCTGGGTGACCAGTATATGGTCTCTTGTGCAGTTCATCCATTATGAACCTCTTCAAGTCATCACAACTTGGGATATACAATATGTCTCTGTAGTTCAGCAGAACTTTGTCCAGCATATGATAGCCTTCATACTTTATCCCCGTGGGATCTTGCTTTAGGTACTATGTCACAGTCTTGAAGAATGCATTTGTTTGTTGTGCATTCCTGACTCTTTCCTTGACATCCATTTCACAGGTGCTTACTGCTTCCAGGTGAATTGTTTTCAAACTTATACTAAGGGCATCGACCACCATATTTTCCTTTCCTTTGATGTGTTTGATTTCGAAATCAAACTCACTAAGGAGAGTCATCCACCTAGCTTGTCTGGCATTGAGTTTTGGTTGATCAAATAGGTGCCTCAACCCGCAATGGCCTGTCATAAGTTCAAACCTCCTACCCAGGAGGTAATGCCTCTACATTTTTAAAGCATGCACTATGACAACCAACTCTAGATCAATCGTCACATAATTGATTTCATGCTCATTCAATTTTATGGATTTGTAGCAAATTACATGTCATTCTTGCATAAGGACTCCTCCGAGTCCTTCCTTGCAGGCATTTGTGCACACAAGGAAGTCATTATCAGGGTCTGCAATCTTTAGTATGGGTGTGTGGGTCAGAAGGTATTTCAGTGCCTGAAATATTTCTTCACATTCTGATGTCCAAATGAATTTAACCCCCTTTTTCTAAAGGGCAATGATTGGAAAACCAATCTTGGAAAATCCTTTTATGAACCTTCTATAGTATCCTACTAAGCCCATAAAGGATATGATATCAAATACATCCTTTGGGGTAGGCAATTCCATAATAGATCTAATCTTATCAGGGTCTACTGCCACTCCTTCCTTAGAAATGACATGGCCTAAGTAATGGACTTGCTTCTGGAAAAAGTCACACTTGCTAAACTTAGCGTAGAGTTGATTCTCTCTTAGTACTTGAAGCACAAGTCTAAGATGGTCTTCATGCTCCTCTCTGTTCTTGGAGTATATTAGGATATCATCAATGAAAACCAATACAAATATGTCTAGGAATTTGTTGAGTACATTATTCATCAAGCACATAAAAGTGGCAGGGGCATTGGTTAATCCAAAGGGCACTACCACAAATTCATAGTGACCATACCTTGCCTTGAAGGATATTTTGTGGATGTCTTCATCCTTGATTCAGACTTGATGGTATCCAGACCTAAGGTCAATCATTGAGAAAATGGAAGAACCCCCTAATTGGTCGAACAATCCATCGATTCTTGGTAAGGGGTACTTGTTATTTATGGTTTCCTTATTGAGTTGTCTATAGTCTATGCACAGTCGGAGTGTGCCATATTTCTTCTTCACAAACAAGACTGGTTATCCCCATGGAGATACACTGGGCTGGATGTAGCCCCTATCCTTCATTTCCTTTAGTTGTATCTTGAGCTCAACTAGCTCGAGTGTGCTCATCCTATAGGGTGTCCTAGACACTAGAACTGCTCCTGATGCAATTTCTATCGAGAAGTCAATGTCTCTTCTCAGAGGTAGACCCGAAACCTCTTCTGGAAACACGTCTCAATACTCTCTTAATATGGAATGGTCCTCTAGGTTTGGTCTGTCATCCTCAGCAGATTCCGACACCGGTATTTCATATAGAGGACATCCCTTTCTACAATACCTTTTCATTTGAAGGGATGATATTCGTCTCACTCAGACATGCTTCTGAATCCCTTAGAGGGTTATCTTTCTCCCTTATTCATTTACACATTCTAAGGTTTTGTGGTAACAATCAAACTTATTTTTATATGCAACTAGCTAGTCCATACCAATCAACAAGTCATAAGATCCTAGGGGAAGTATATTAAGGGTCGCTTGGGTGGGAAATCCATCCATGATGAATCAGCAAGCTGGTATGACCACTGCTACTTTTCTTTTGGTTCCAGTGGCTAGTTGTACCAACCATGGCTTAACATGTCTAACTAGTTGCATTTTACACTTATCAATAGTCTGAGGGGGCACATAACTCAAATTAGAACCAGGGTTAATTAAAATAGAAACTAGATGGTTGGTGAGCATACCTTCCATCTCCACCACTGAAGCTTGGTGGTCGACTTGCTTATTATCCAAAGCTGCATAAATCAGTGGCATGCTCCTAGCCACATCATTGAATGTGGTAGCTTGTTGGATGTTGTAGACTCTCCTACCATTCTTCTTTCTGTATGGACAATCCCTTAGTAGATGTTCTTCTCTGCAACACCAACATTTCAAGGGTTCCTTATTTGGGTTATCATTATTTCCTGGGGTTTCTCCAAAAGGTTTATTTCCACTCTGGGAGGGGAAATTATACACTTCTAGTAGGAAGGATTATCTTAGAGTCCTTCCTATAGTTCTTAAATATTGATGATTTGAACCCCTTCTTATTGAATCTCGAACTGCTTTTCTTCTTCCAGTCCTCGTGAGGTTTTGTCTGACTCTGAAGCTATTCAAAACAATACCTTGCCTTCTAGATAGTATCTTTTAAGGTATTTGGCTCGTCAAACTCAATCTTGTTCTGGTAGGTCTGAGATAACCCACTAATAAATCATTGCACTTTTACCTTTCCATCCTTTATGTAAGGTATGTCCCTCAACAACTCAAGGAATTTATTAACATATTCCTCTATGAACTTCCAAAGTCCCGTAAGCTCACCACGTGGCTCCGACCTTCGTGAAGTTTGGTCTCTCTACCATACTAGATCCCAGATCCTCTGGAGTCCCGAAGTCCAAGACTCCCAAATCCTAGTCACTTCACCAACCACGTTGGTTAGGCGTACATGTACCAGGAACTGACATGTAGGACGAGTCAGGGTGACACATATTACATTCTAATGGGCCTATGGGGTATGACATACACACGAGTTTGGGTGACACATGGAATGTCAAGGTGGGGTCCACGTCGCCTTGGGTAACATCATTGCACCTCATCACCCCGAACTGACATAATTCTAACATTCCTCAGATCTCATGGTCGAGATCCGACCACATAGGTTTATAGATCTATGACTCTTGATACCTCAGGGATTCGATGTTTGTAAGTGTTTTGATGCAACCTCCTCTTATCTCTCGAAGTGCCCGACCTCTGAACTAAAGGGGCTAGTGCCACACGTCCCCAATAAATCGACGGTTGGGAAAGAACTTGAAGGGTCCCTCTATCTACGACTTTGGGCCCTTCGCGACTCATACCTTCATGGTTTTGGATCTCGACTTAGCTAGTAAGATAGGTCCACCTAACCCCTGGAACCGCTTAATGCCAGTCATCCTTACGGGAAACTGAGTTTCTCGGTTACCTTCAATCGGTATAATGTTGCTAAGGCTGGTCATACTCTGAAGTCCCTAACTTCTGGAGCTCTGAAGCTAGGAGGACATAGCTTCCTTAGGCTCAGTCCAAGGTTCCTAGGTATTGGTCATATGGGTCCTCTTGAATGGATCTCGTCTTCTCATCTTCCAAACAAAGAGGCCTCCTCTTTTCAAGGATTGAACTTCGCTATTCTTCCTGAGCTTTATCATGAAATGGTTAAGGATTTGGGTCTAGACTTCCAGTCACACGACAAGGGGTCTGTAGAGGTATCCTCTTCAAACGAAAAGGTTCAGGTTGACATGATATCTCCTATTTCGGTCGTCTTACATGCTTATGTCCTAGGAATCCTCAGGAGCTAAACTGGGCATACAAACTATCAGTCAGAAATGTAAGTTTACAAAGGAATGGAGGCATACACATGTCATAACCATTCCACACAGAAGTCATTTGTAAATACACATATGTATAAATCTAAGCATTCATCCATTATTCAAGATCTATACATAAAACAGGGAAAATACTTATCAGAACCAGATAGCGTGAAGTGACTTCTAAAAGGGGTGCCCATCATGGATGATTTTAGGGGCTAAATTTCGCTCATGGGCTAATTTTCCATGGTTTTTCCAAAAACAAGATTCGCTATTTTAAAAATGATTCGCCCAAATTCTATAAGATAAAATTATTTTACCTTAAAAATGCCAAAATTTTATAAAAACTATATAAAATCCTTAGAAATTTGAATATTTTTACAAAAACATCACCAAACATTTATAGTTGGCATATGAAGGATTAGTAAGATTCGCCAAGGTTTCTATAATTTAAAATAAATTTCCATCCTTAAAATCATCCCTGGTGCCCATTTCCTCCTATCCATAGGCTCAGTCACTCCTTACGGATTTACCACTAGCCACCCCCGAGCTAGACCACGATGCTCTGCAACAAAATCCTTTCTTCCGACTCAACGATAGTAGGGACGTAGGTTACTCTCCTCCTTCCGCAGGATCTTGGAAACAGTTTACACAGTACCAAGCAAGGAGACCAACCTCATTTATCAGCTTGTATCATAACCTTGCTAGCCATTTTCCTGCAACCAGAACATTCATTCCTTAGTTCTTCCTTGAACCTAAGAGCTTAGCTTCTCGTCTTTTCACTCTTCACAGGTCTTCCTCCCCCCACCACACCTTCATTTCTTGTCTTTCTCAGCAAGATTGTGTGTAGCTTGAACTCCCAGTCCGTGGTCAGGTCTTAAAGCCTTACAGATGGGTGCTCTGATCCATCCCCTCAATAACTCTTAAGGAGGTCTTCCCACCTACCACCTTGACTGTAATTCATTTCTGGGTCAAAGGACTGTTCTAGTCATGAGCAATTAAATCCAGTAAGGTATTGGTTTGGTGGAGGTTAACGCAACCATTCCTGGTCCCCTTCACCATCTCTTTCATAGCATTTGTGGTCTTCCTTAGCATACCCCTTTCCAGTAGTCATGCAACACTTATCTATTTCTTAGTAAATAACATAATTTACATTCATTGACCTTTTATACAAAGGTCCATCAAATCAAATATTCACACATATTGAGTTTTCCATAGTCTCTTGGCTAATATAGTTATATTTACAAACTGGGGGAAACAAGGTGTTACAGTGCATGGTAGGAATACAACTTCATGTGACTCTGAGATACACTGAGGGTATGGCCAACATGCAAATTCAAGAGTTATGAGAAATGGCTAACACAGGGTTATAAACATCCTTTGAACAAGAGTATGAAACATATGGAGGACTCTGACAACATCGACTTGATAATGAAACTTTGTGATGCAGGAGACACTAATCAAACTCTCCATAGGGACTAGAAGAGTAACCAATTGGAGGAGTAGAATCTAAGCAATGAGCTCAACTTCCTAAGGTCATGCTAAACCCAAAATTTGGATGATAATTGGACTCAAAAATTTGTGCTCTTTTCAAAGGCGACACGATTGCTGCCAACATGAGATAATATTCTTTTCCCACCCATCTTTTTTTGTTTTTTCATAGACAAATAAATGCTATGATACAAGAGAGGAAACGCGTGTCGTGAGTAAGCAACTAGTTCCAACAGTGGAACATACCTATGCTTAATGCAAGGAGGTGCATGGAGGACATGGACACTCGAGAGAATGTTTCCTCTTGGGGTACAGGGTATCAAGTTGCAAAGGATATAAACAAGGCTTTTCTTGGTTGATGATGCAAACTATTGAGGTAATAGGCTTATAGCGAGAAAGCGGGAACCGACAATAGGCTCAATACTGCAAGTAGGATAATAGAGGTCCATTACAACTTAACGCCAAAGAATGTCCTTTTTTGAAAATTTAGTCCCCTAGGCTCAAAAAAGTATAAAACAATACCCGGGAGAACTCTTCTAGCCAGTAGTGACCAGAGTATTTATTTTTCGAAATTATTCTACTTGGTCCGAAAAAGAGTTAAACTTACACCAAATATATGTCCTTTTAAAGCCATTTAACGAGTGTAACAGAGACAAGTTCACTCAACAATCTTTTCACTTTTGAGAGAGTCGAAAAAGAGTTTAAACAAGACTCATGAATGTCATTCTAAGCAACATATCATGGGGGAGGCCAGGGCTCCCATGCAAGACTTCATTCAAAAGTCAACAACTAACAGATAACTGACACAAGCTTGGGAAAACCCAAAACTTGCCAAGCCGAGTAGGATAAAATACTTGCAAAGAAGGAAGTTGAGGCTCTACAAGATCATTCCAATCAAAGGAAACCATCCTAGGACTTGGAGGGAGTGTACTCGGAGAGAGTGGAATGCTCCCTTGTCCATAAGGTACGGGACTAGAAATGCTAAGGACATGGTCGAAAGATGCATCACCCCCTAAAAGAAGATCAGTGAGATTGACCGAAGATTGCATCGACAATGTCACTTCCTTAGACTTGTCACTCTCCAAGAGAAGAGTGGGATTGATTGAAGATTGCATCGACACGACCACTTCTTCAATTGTTGGTTGAATAGGATGTGAGACAACAAGGTCAAGAGACACAAGCATGTTGTTATTATAGAGTTAGCACATATAATAACATAATCCATCAATATTCATAATAAATATGCCCATGGAATAACAATTCAAATATTTGCAAGACATTAATTGGACGAGAAAAGAGTATTTCTATTAAAATATGATCAACATAAGTGTTTGAGTAACAAACTTTCACGTCGGCACGTCTCAGAACCGAGAAACTAAGTTCCTTCCAACTAGGCCTCAACCACTTCAATCCTCTACCAAAGGCAAGCTCATATAAGAGAGACAGTGAGGTTCTCCATCAAAGAAGGAAGAGTTTGGGAGCTGAACAATGTGTTCAGACTTAAAAGAACAAAGGGATGCACACTCAATATGGAGTGAATAATTTCTCCAGAGTAACTTTTCTCTCAAAAGTTGAATTCTTCTCCTCTTTCCACAACTTGGATATGACCCATTTATAGCCTTCAAATGGAATTGAAGGGTCGAGTCAAAACGTTTCCAGTATATGGAAGGTCAAGGATCATGGATCCTGTGACATGACATGGAAAGTCGACCCTATTTTTTTAATTTTGAGCACAAAACCTTATGTATGCGGGTTGTAATGGTGCAACTTGCGTATACACATATTGTATAGTTGTTAGGGCATGCATATGTGGAAAAATATGATTTTTAGCTCTGGGGAAGTGCAAAAGGGGGCTTCAAGTCTGCATAGGGAAATGGAAAATGCCTTCTAAGCAAGTTGCATGGGGTGAGACAAATCTTGCTATAACAGTTTCTTGATTTTAAGGAATCGAACAAAGATTCATAATCAGTCTAAGAGGGCGACTCTGGAAGTACCCGGGCAATGGGTATGTTTCAGATCAATATCCAGGAAAATCGTTTTGGCATTTGTTGTACTGGGTATGTTACAAGTTAGTTTCAAATCATTCTTGGTGGACATTTTGTGGTAGCATGGCCCAACCTAGTGGGTGGGTAATGTTGTCGCAAAAATCAACATTTCCAAAAACAATTCCAACACTAGCATGAAGCCCACCTATTCCCCGTTACTTCCAAATTTTTTATCTAGTGAATCCATTATTCATCCTTGTCCTTTACATCTGCATGGTTCCCAATTTCTAGTGAATTTTCTCATTTAAACGTCTTTATCAACAAATTATTAACTCGGATCAAAGTTGTGGTCCTTTTCAATTTATAGGAAGTTTTTTGCCTAGATATAGGATTTTCATTAATTTGAATTTCCCTTCTATAATACTAAGTTCAAGCTTGAGCCGTGTGTTGAATATTTAAACCATATCTCAAAGTGTTAAACGAAGGATAAAATATAATACCATAGAACCTTTGTTCCTCGGCCTTCAACAATTGATTTAAATTGTTAAACACCTTTCAAAATATGCCTCGACTCATAATGTATAGGCCCACATTGTCATTCTTTGCGAAAACCAAAATCCAATCGCTCATATAGACTCAAGCAAATCAATGGTCCACGGTTTACCTCAGCGCAATGCTCTGACCATACAATGTTTAACAGAGGTTGAACCCCCGCGATGGTTTATTCGAAAGAGTTGGTGGACACATGACCCTCAAAGAAGCTATAACAGATTCCCCCTAGTGGTTTTAAAACCACGAAGTGACCTCGCATTGAACTATTTTGCAAAACCACCTAAGAAACCGCCAGACAGATAGTGGTTTTCAAACAGTCAACTTTTGGTGCAGTTTATGGGCGAATAGAGTTGAATTTTCAAAATCCAAGACATGGGTTTCTGGCGGAACAACCCCAACTGAAAGATTTACGAGCAGAATTCAAAAATTGTTAATAATTTGAGTGAATTTTATGTTCTACTAAAAAGGAATTCGCCAATTGCGTGAATGTCTGAATTGGCAAAAAATCCCAATGCCGAAGGGAATACCTATGACAAGTTTGTGAGGAATTTCAATTCTCTGGTGATTGTGTTTATTAGGATGGTCCATTTTTTTTTCTCTTGAAGAACCAGACTCGTATGCAAAAATCATTGTGAAGGCTCGATGAATATATCAATGGATTGGCAGATGAAGGAAGGAACAATTAAAGCTTCGAAAGAATGAATTGTTGCTTCCAAAGAAACAGAGTTGGCTCCAACCCATCCTATTAGCTTTTTGTGACAATCTGACAATGTGGGCTCAAGTTTCACAAATCGTCTATGCTAAAAGTTCCTTGGTGAATAAAATGTTGCTGAGAATAAAACAATGCTGGCTCCAATGCATCCTATTAGAAAATCGTTTAATAGACACCAATGCATCCAACAAATCCAAAAAGTTCCAGCAAATCTAGACACCAATGCTGGCTCCAATGCATCCTAAAAGTTCCAGTTTTAGACACCGTATGATAAAAGTTCCCTGGTGAATAAAATGTTGCTGAGAATATAAAAAAAAGATTTGGTTGAATGGTTTGAAAAGAACAAAGGTATGAGGAAGAAGGTGCTACAAGTCAAGAATATAATAAGCAGTCCAAATAAGTGAAGGGAAGGAAATTGTCCCCTGAATCTAGTTGTCATAAGTAGAAAATGTTGTAGCTAGAATGGAGTATTATAATTTCTTCTTGCGTATTCTGGATAGTCTTTCAATTTATGGGTTAAGCTTTGTCCATCCCAAGAAGGTGTATAATTTCTACAATAAGTTACATAGCGTTTTGGCATCGAATGATATTGATTGAAGTTAATGTATGCCATTAATTATGAACACTTATTAAAAGTTTGGTTTTAGAATAAATAGAGGGTGTGATTGGGTTACTTCATTGACATCAAGGAATGGTTTATATTACTCTCATTCATTATTACTTTTATGACTAATTTGGTCAATCGAGAGAAAATACCTGACAGATCACATATCTAATTCCTTATTTATTAGTAAAGTATGACAACTCAAGAACTTGAGGTGTCAAATTCTCCAGAATTACTTTATCTTAAGAAATTGGCTCAGATTTAAAGGCAGTTGTTAGGAAACTATTTCCAGATATGAAGGCATCAGACTAGCAATCAAGGAAAATATAAGCAGCAACAGAAGACATTTTGGGGGCTTAGCATGTTAGGAGATGAATATCAACTTGAGTCTTTTGTAATTAAGTTTCTAAATATTTTTAGATCATAAATATCAATCCATGGATTCATTGCTCAGTCGGATTAGAGTCTTGTTCTTGTTTCTTTTTATGTATTAAGCTTCTTCAAATGCTATAATTGTTTCCTCTTCTTTTTGCAGTAAGATTAATGTTAGGGTTAGAAGTACAACGATTTGGTACAACCTCCATTGTTGCAAATAATAAAGGAATCTTTAAATATCACATATTCCCATACATATGTTGTAAGCATTGACTGGACTCTATGAGTAAGAGATGAAGTATTCTTTTCTTCTCATACAATAATAACAATAATCATAACCCTGATATGTTTTATGTGCATTCACTTTTCGATTGTTGGATTCATCATTGACAATGCCCAACAAATTGTCTATTCTTCATCTCAGAGTGATAGAGATTTCTCTTGCCCTTTATTATGTTTGAGATTTATATGTTTTCTTATTATTCTTCCACATTTCATACTCATATTTTTTTCTCTAATGATTGAGACTCCTTGCCCAATGGATATGGCCTTTGATATGAGAGGTTTACAACCTATTTTCCAGTCTACTATCTTTTATCCTACCTAGTTATCCTTTTCTTTAATTCATCCAAATATGACACTTGTGCTTAACGAGAAGAGGTGTTGCTTGGTGATAGTGGGAAACAAGCTATTTTAATCTGATGAGGGAGCCCCCTTTGACTAGAAGGGCCAACTTGCAGTCAAAAGTAGGTTTTGATATGTCTTGACATTGTTCTTAAACAACTAGGAACAATCTTAGGAACAACATCTTTTTGGCGTCATTATCGAGGAAAGAAGGCCTGAAATATTTTCCCTGGGATTTGATAAAGATTAGTTCTGGTTCTTGAAGGTAAACAAGATCTATACACATCAGTCTATTTCAGTTTTTCACCGAGCGACTCCATGGTATGAAGAATTCACTGGTGACTCCATTGTGTTTCAATGTCGACTTCATTTTCTACTTAGATAGCTTCAAGTTATGCATTGTTTGATTTCTCAAATGTACCTGGTTATCCTCATGTTATGCCTAATGCAAAAGACTGGGGAGACAACCTCCCTAGGTTCAAAGAAGATGTTAATGATAGTCTAGCAAAACATTTAATAGAGTTTCATGAGTAAATTCTTCAACTAGGTATTGTTCATTAGGATGTTCTCATGAAATTGTTCATGATCTTGTTGGAAGGAGATGCAAGGAACTAGTAAAGATCGTTACCTACTGGTAGTATTTCTTCATTGAAATATTTTCATGTTGTATTTTGTTTTCATTGCCGGAAGATATATTCTATTGAACATTTTCTTGAAGATTGTTGTAATGAAAAGTTTGAAACAAATTTAGAATACAACGAAGATTATTCCTATGTCAGTGAGGATGAAGAAGATATTACTATAATTTTGAATGAAGAATCACCTTTAGACAATCTTCATATGAATGCATCTGAAAGTTTTCAGGAAGAGAAAGTTTTTTCTTCTTCATCTATTAATCAAAATCAAAATTGTGTTGAACATGTTACTTATTTTTTCTCTTGAAATTGATGAAGAGTTTCAGGGGGAGGTTTTGTTCCCTCTTGCATCTGAAAGTACAAAGTTTGGATTGCTAGAATATTCATTAGTGCAATAGACTTACTTCATTAGAAAATCATAAATTTCACAAATTGAGTTCAGTCATTTGTACATGGAGGATAAAGGTCAAGATTTTATCAAACATAATGATGTCTCTATGTTTGGGGAAGATCATCAACATTCTTTTGAAGGAGATCATACAACATCTTTAGAAAATTTCGGTAGTCAAGTTAGAAGGCCTATATGTGGCAGTTGTGAAAGTGAACGTGAAGGTATTAAGGAGCAGATTTATACATTCACATATGCAGAAGTATTTCATACTAAATATGTGTATGACAAGTATGATGATCTAGATCCTCAAGAATCACCTATTTCATGTTTTAATGTAGATTTTTTTCCAAAATCAAATAAAGAAATGATTGTTCATAGTCAAATTTATGAAGCTAATGATCAATCAAAGCATCAAGTAAATGAAGAAGAGAAGATATCCATAGTGACATCTTTAGAATGTTCAATATTGCACCAGTTTATGATAATTATGAAGACTTTGATGAAGAATTTCAAACAGATTTATCGCTTTCATTTGTTCTTGAAGATACAAAGCTTGATGATCTTGAAAAGAAATCACATGGAGATGAACCTATGGAACAACCTTACCTCATTGTTGGACATGAATTTTGGAGGAGAAGAACTAAGTTTTGGAGCTGCACCATAGAGGCAGGAAGGGAACGGTGCGAAGGGTGAAGGGTGAAGGATGCAGTTAACAGGATAAAAACAACATGCTGGTGCAAAATAAAAAAAATCAGCATGCTGGCGCAAAATCAGGAAAAGCAGCATGCTGGTGCAAAATCAAGAAAAACAACAGTTCAACATAAAAGCAAGGAAAGCAGCATAGCAGTGCTAAAGCATGAAAAACGGTTATAACTCATTAGTGTTTTTGTGATAAGTTATTACTAGTTTTTGTAGCCCTAATTCTATGTATAAATATGTAAATGGTTGGGGAAGATGAGGTTTGTTGCTAGGAAGAGATCAGAATGAAAGTAAGAGTTTAGGTTGAGAGATTAGTGTGCTTATGATTGAGAATCTATGCTTAAGGTTGTGGAGAGAGGTTGTAGAGATAGGTTGCACTACAAAGCGTCTAGGCTAGAATGAGGATTATAATATGTTGATTTTATTGTAAGTGTAGTGTGCAGGCTTGAGGTGATTATTGCATGAAGATTAATATATACCAAGGGACTATATTGTAGGAAAGAAGTAGAATACTCCAAGGGACTATGTTGTAGGAAAGAAGTGGAATAGACCAAGGGACTATGTTGTAGAGAAGGGGATCCCCTTCTTTGGGTTGTGTAGACTGAAAAGGAAAGAGATATAGTGAGTTGGTATTGTTGTGAGAGTGAATATACCATAATATCTAGGAAACTAGGATGTCTATGTGAGAATTAGATCCATCTGCAATTTTTTATCCTTGTGGACTCATAGCCCCATCTCGGGGGTGGCCTATTGTATAAATATTAAGTGCAAAAAAGCCTATGGTTGGGGGAAATTTCCAACATCTACAACCATTTAGTGTCTTATTCTCATAAAAATAAGTGTTATGGTCCTTTGTCTTTACAGTGAGTTAAATTTTTGTAAATTATGGATTTAAATGGTGTTATGTTGCATGAGTAGTCTATATTTGTAATTGTGAATGTTTTAATGATAATTGCATAAGCATACTTGTCATTTTGCATGCATTAATTTAAAAAAAGTAGGATATAGAAGAATATGGTATCAGAGCATGAAATTTTGAGTTGGTGGAAGAAATTTTTTTAAGAACCCAACTATGCCAATAGTTTTGTAACATACTCATCCACCTCGGTCCCTATTGGGATGGCAGGGTAATGGAAAATTTCACAATTTCCCTCTCTAGATTCACCGTAGCATAATCAAGCTATGAAACCACCATGTAACATACCCAACCCCAAGTCGAGTCATGTTACTCTATAAACACCCTGATAACACTAAGAAAATTCTTTGATACCATCATAAATTATGCCCAAAAGGGCTCTAGTACCACTCTATAAGACATATGACTTGCATATGTTACATATATGCAACCTAACCTATCATACAACACTAAGCGTATTCATATACATGCATAAATAATCATGCCAATAATTCGCCAATGTAATTTGCATGTTATTTAATAAAAACACAATGGAAAACAAACATAATACACACACATTTAAACATAACAATCATGTCACTTATTGTATAGAGAAGCACTGACTAGTAGCAGACCTCATGCGTTCCTTCTAGCCATATACACTGATGTTCTAGTTCTTAACAACAAGTAACCACTGATCCAAGGCTATGAATCCAACAAGGAAAAGGAACTCACAATAGCCAACTAAGGTGTAACGACACACATCTCAAGGAAAGGCCAATGGCACTAACTCCAGTATTAGTTCCACCTCTCAGTCTCTCATTTCCCTCATCTTGTCCCAACCAAGGAAGTGTACCCCCTTATCTAACATTTGAGTCCTTTGATCTATCCCACTTTCCTTCAATGGCTTCAACAATAGGTCGACCAGGAAGTCTGTGAGTCTTGTGGCACTAGGAACGCAAGCCTACTCTCAAGGAGCTTATAGGCACCCACTAGGCTAGTGCACAAGGAAAAGAAATAGTTCAACATACACCAAGGGACTATGTTGTAGGAAATAAGTAGAATACACCAAGGGAATATGTTGTAGGAAAGAAGTGGAATACACCAAGGGACTATGTTGTAGAGAATGGGATCCCCTTCTTTGGGTTGTGCAGGATGAAGAGGAAAGTGAGATAGTGAGTTGATATTGTTGTGAGAGTGAATATACCATAATAACTACGAAACTAGGATGTCTATGTGAGAATTAGATCCATCTGTAGGTTTTTATCCTTGTGGACTCATAGCCCTGTCTTGGGGGTGGCCTATTGTATAAATATGAAGTGCAACAAAACCTATGGTTGGGGGGAATGTCTGACATCTACAACCATTTGGTGTCTTATTCTCATAAAAATAAGTGTTATGGTCCTTTGTCTTTATAGTGAGTTAAAGTTTTGTAAATTATGGATTTAAAGGTTGTTATGTTGCATGAGTAGTATGTATTTGTAATTGTGAATGTTTAATGATAATTTCATAAACATACTTTTCATTTTGCATGCATTAATTTATAAAAAGTAGGATATAGAAGAATATGGTATCAGAGCATGAAATTTTGAGTTCGTGGAAAAAAATATTTTAAGAACCCAACTATCCCAATAGTTTTGTAACATACCCATCCACCTTGGTCCCTATTGGGATGGCAGTGTAATGGAAAATTTCACAATTTCCCTCTCTAGCTTCACCGAAGCACAATCAAGCTATTAAACCACCATGTAACATACCCAACCCCAAGTCAAGCCATGTTACTCCATAAACACCCTGATAACACTAATCAATTCCTCTGATACCATCATAAATTATGCCCAAAAGGGCTCTAGTACCACTCTGTAACAAATATTCCTTGCATATGTTACATATATGAAACCTAACCTAACATACAACACTAATCATATTCATACACATACATAACTAATCATGCCAATAATTTGTCAATGTGATTTGCATGTTATTTAATAAAAACGCAATGGAAAGCAAACATAATATACACAGATTTAAACATAGCAATAAAAGAATAACAATCATGGCACTTATGTTTTAGAGAAGAACTGACTAGTAGCAGACCTCATGCGTTCCTTCTAGCCATAGACACTGATGTTCTAGTTATTAACAACAAGTAACCCCCGATCCAAGGCTATGAATCCAACAAGGAATATGAACTCATACTAGCCAACTAAGGTGTAACAACACACATCTCAAGGCAAGGCCAATGGCACCAACTCCAACAGTAGTTCAACCTCTTAGTCTCTCATTCCCCTTATCTTGTCCCAACCAAGGAAGTGGACCTCCTTCTCTAACATTGCAGTCCTTCGATCTATCCCACTTCCATTCCAGGGCTTCAACAATAGGTTGAAAATGAAGTCTCCAAGTCTTGTGGTACTAGGAACACAAGCCTACTCTCAAGGAGATTATAGGCACCCACTAGGCTAGTGCACATGGAAAACTATTCTAAGCAATTCCCTTCTCTAGTTTCAACACTTTCCAAGGAAACGTAATGAGAATTTTCTACCCAATCCACCTAGGATTCTCAGGTTCACTATGTTCACATGTCTTAGCTTGATCCTCTAGTTCTGGTTCTAATTCGTCTCTCTATATTGAACTCTCCAAAGGTTAGAAATCTCCCTCTCTCCTGAACAAAAGAACGATGAAGAGAAAATATCCCCCTTTCCACTAAAACTCAACATCATAAATGCATTCTTTTTTCATGACACTTGTCATACAAGGAAACCTCTTTTATCCCACTTGGTAATTCATTTCCCTCACTTAGGAACTCAGGATAAATATAACACAAAATTAGGCTTGGAATTTTTAGGAATATTTTATCATATTCCCTTGGCTTAGCCCCCTAGCTTAAGTCCTTATTAGAAGCCCTTAGCCCTCTTTCCCTTTTTTGGAGTCCTATCCCCCAACTCATTTAGTCCTCGGGTCTACAATAGTGATGTATTTTTATTAATAACATAGTGAGACTACAAAATGAAAATCTTGCCTCACTGTCCATGACGTACAAGCTCATTGGCCTAATATCACGTAGGCACCTTGTCCTAAACATTCATACGAACATGACACTCCAACCCAAAACCATCCTAGCTCACCAACCTATATGAATGGGTATAAATACATCTAGTTACTACTTGGTTGTATTACATAACCATCCCCCTTATTTTATGCACTATCCTCGGTGAATTAGATACCATGTACATTCAAAATTATTCAAAAATATCCAAAGATATGTAGGTACTCTTTTCACATGGTTTCCTCATGTTCCTCATGTAGCATCTTTAGGATTGTAATAGGTCCACTAGACTTCACTCTCTCGATTCTTTTGTCATTGTAACACTCCAGTTTTGATCCCTATGACTACAATGCATTACGTAATTGTGACTTAGGCTGGTGAGGCGGTAAAGTTAAAAAGGGGGCAAAGGCCCTAGGAAATGTAATACTTCTATATATATTAATAAAAATACATCATTGGATGCAAGACATACAAGGACAAGATATAAGATGAAATGATTCCATGAGAGAAGGGGGATAAAGGGGCTAAGTATTTTTATTATATTTTAATTACCTGTCTTGGTTTTAATTGAGAAAAGTGGTTACATGAGTTTCTTGGGGGGAAGGCCATGTGGTTATTCATTCAATGTAATTATACAAACACCTAATGTGGGATATTTGGGGGTTCTTATCAATTAACTCTTACACTCTTTCCTTGGGTTCTTTTTCATTCACTCTTTCTCATTCATGTGCTCTTGGTTTGAACAATGAAACGAATGGATGGAGGTGGAGAGCCATTGCTAAATGGCTATGAGGAAGTTTTGATCATTCTAGAAGGGAATGGATGCATATGTGCATGTGATTGATGACAGTTTTGAAAGAAGTGTTCATAGCTTAGAATCCTTGGAGCTTCCAGAATTGAGATTTCTTGACCAGTATCACTCGATCCCTAGAAAGAAATGGAACAGCCTGAGGGACTGCATGGCGGAGAAAGGGGTTCATTTCTTTAGGTTGTGCAGGATGGAGGGGAAGAGAGATAGAAATTAGGATTTGTTGTGTGGTTTGGAAAACATGAGAGCTTGTTAGCTAAATAGTTTGTTTTTAGATTTGTCCTGGGACCCGTCATTGTGGATTCATAGTTCTGGCTCGGGGGTGAAACTACTATTGAAATTAAATGGACAACAACGTCTATGGTTGCGAGGAATGTCCTCGGTATAGAGTCATTTGGTGAATGTTTACTTGAAAATATAAGTTCTCTTTGTGTTTTCTGTATAATGTATATTCCATTGTGTATTTATTTATCTCTGGGATGTATTTCTATGTGCATGCTTATTGATTATTTGTTGTGCATGGAACATTGCTCCTTTCTTGGATGATTTAGCATGTTATTGTTAATTGTTGAATCCATGTTTCTATTATGACGAAAATCACTCTATTGCATGGGGTAAACCAAAACAGACAGAATTATCATATAAATCAACTCTAATCTCAAGTATTCTCTATAAACAAACATGCTAACAAGACAAGATAAAGATCCTACCTCGTCTGGATGTTCAATGAAGACCACCGTTGAGCACTTGAATAAAAGCTAAATACCCGCAACTTGTCCTCAACAACCAATATATGCAAGTATATGGTGATAATATATAGAGCTAGCACATATAATAGCACAATATATCAATATTCATAACAAATATTCCCATGGAATAACAATTCAAATATTTGCAAGACATTAATTGGACAAGAAAATAGTATTTCTATTAAAATATGATCAACATAAGTGTATGAGTAACAAACTTTCATGTCGACACGTCTCTGAACTGAGAAACTAAGTCCCTTCCAGCTGGGCCTCCACCACTTCAATCCTCCACCAAAGGTGAACTCATATAAGAGAGACAATGAGGTTCTCCATCAAAGAGGGAAGAGCTTGGGAGTTGAACAATGTGTTCAGACTTAAAAGGACAAAGGGATGCAGAATCAATATGAAATGAATAATTTATCTAGAGTAACTTTTCTCTCAAAAGTTGAATTCTTCTCCTCTTTCCATAGCTTGGATATGGCCCATTTATAGCCTTCAAATGGAACTAAAGGGTTGAGTCATAACGTTTCTAGTATATGGAAGGTCAAGGATCATGGATCCCGTGACATGACATGGAAACCTGACACCATTTTTTAATTTTGGGCACAAAACCCGATGTATGCGAGATGTAATGTTGCACCCTACATATACGCATGTTGTATAGTTGTTAGGGCACGTATATGTGGAAAAATATTATTTTTATCTCTGGGAAGTGAAAAAGGGGACTTCAAGTCTGCATAGGAAAATGGAAAAGGCCTTCTAAGCAAGTTGCATGGGGTGAGGAAAATATTGATATAACATATGCCCCCTAATGTGTGAGTTTAGAGGAGTATCTGCGATTACCAAAATACATTATAATTACTAGAAGTGGAGTAATGGAGACCCATGTGGACGAACTAGTTGCTCATAAGAATATTACAATTCATAATGACTTTGTGCACATGGCTGCCAATTTGAATTACACTGCAGATCCATGTGGAAATACACCAAACAAGTGTTCATGGACATGAATAGGAAATACAAACGTAGATACATGTCATAGGTTGTCATAGTCACGAATAAGGCCCAGTGAAAACCAGTCTCAAAATCAATCTGAAGATATCTGTATATAATGGAGTACAATCTGATCTCCCATGATCATTGAAGTCATATAGGTACTGGTCCAATGAATGATAGAAACAACTCAGGAAAGATGTGAGTATAAACTGATTTCTTCAAGTCTTCTACATGATCCACCAAAGGTGTGAGTATACATCATGTGAATAAAGGAGTTGAGGTCGAACATAATGAGACTTCGTTTGATTACCAGACATTAAGGTATACCATTAAAAAATGTGAGACAACCTACTGATAATGAAAGTAGGTATCAAGGCACCAATTACATTCTTACAAGTATGAATAAAGGTGTTTAGGTCAAACACTTGAAGGATACATTGATCAAGAGACGCTGATGTATTCCCAACTGTTAATGGCGAGGGAACCTACCACTAATGACTGCAAGCCTCTAGGTACTCATAGGACTCTAGGCCTCATTTCCAGAATAGATGAGTTGAAGTTGATGGAAGCAGGCCCGCTAAATGGAGAGCATTAAGGAATCTCTCATCAGTCAACACGAGGTATAAATAAATAGCTATATTATTTGGAGGAGCTCGAATGAAGAACATGTTCATGGACCAATGACCTTGTGCATATTTTGCATGCACCAGATGCAAGAAGTGCATGAAAAAGACCCTCTAACTAACATCCAATAATTAAAACTACCGACAAAGGTGAGGAAACCACCAATAAGGATAATGGAATCCAAGAAATTACATGAATCCCAATGTGTGAATATATTTCTTGTTGTCGAACATAGGGGAAACCCCTTAGGTAGCCACTAATGAGGACATGTCAACTGCTTAATTCAAGTTTGCCTACCCATAATGAAAGTAGGATCGGGGTGCATGTAAAACACCTGACCCCTGAGTGGCTTTGCTAGGGATGGAGCCTAAAAAATTAATTCTCCTTAGGTGATCAAATCCTTCATTCAGGGTTTCTACTACACTATGCTCATCTAGAGTTTTCCAACCACAGTCTCCATGCTCAAAACCGATCCCAAAACCGACGGATATATCTCCCAAATTTCTTTGGGAATTCATTGGTTGAGGGCCACGTGGCGCCCACGTGGATCCACCTCACATGTGCTATTCCCAAGTTCCTTCCTCCACAATGGAAGGCCATCCACAATATGATCCCATGACTTGACTTACTCTCTTTCTCCTAGGTCAGTTGTGGAGGGATTCAGTTCTTTGACACTTCAACGTTTCACGCCTCTTTACTATCTGTGCATGAGACCACTCAGAGTTCCTAACCTCCAAAGTCCCGTAATCTCACCACGTGGCTCCGACCTTCGAACCGTTTGGGCTCTCTACCATGCTACATCCCAGATCCTCTGGAGTCCCTAAGTCCCGGACTCCTGAAGTCCTAGTCACTTCACCGACCACGTTGGTTAAGCATACACGTACCAAGAACTGACACATAGGATGGGTCAGGGTGACACGTGTTACATTCCAATGGACCTATGGGGTATGGGATACACACGAGTCTGGGTGACGCATGGCATGTCAATATGGGGTCCACGTCGCCCTGGGTGACATCACTACGCCTCATCACCCCGAACTGACAGACTTCTAACATTCCTCAGATCTCACGGTCGAGATTCGTCCATGTAGGTTTATAGATATACGAATCTTGATAACTTGGGGATTCGACGTTTAGGAGTGTTGCGATGCAACATCCTCTTATCTCCTGAAGTTCCCAACCTCCGAAATAAAGGGGCTAGCACCACGTGTCCCCAATAAATGGGCGTATGGGAAAGAACCTGAAGGGTCCCTAAATCTACGACTTTGGGCCCTTCGCGACTCCGACATTCATGGTTTTGGATCCCGGATTAGCTGGTAATATAGGTCCACCTAACCCCTAGGGAACCACCTAATGCCAACCATCCTTATGAAAAACCGAGTCTCCCAGTTACCTTCGACCAGTATAAGTTTGGTAAGGTCGGTCATACTCCGAAGTCCCAGACTTCCGGAGCTCCGAATCCAAGAGGACATAGCTTCCTTAGGTGCAGCCCAACGTTCCTAGGTATTGGTCATATGAGTCCTCTCGAATGGATCTCATCCTCTTGTCTTCCAAATGAAGATGCCTCCTCTTTTCAAGGCTTGAACTTCGCTATACTTCTTGAGATTTATCATGAAATGGTTAAGGATTTGGGTCTGGACTTATGGTCACATGACAAGGGGTATGGAAGAGGTATCCTCTTCAAACGGACAGGTTCAGGTTGGCGTGATATCTCCTATCTCGGTCGTCTTACATGCTTATGTCCTAGGAAGCTTCATGATCTAAACTGGGCATACAAACTATCAATCAAAAATGTAAGTGTACAAAGAAATGGAGGCATACACATGTCATAACCATTCCACACAGAAGTCATTTATAAATACACATATGTATAAATCCAAGCATTCATCCATTATTCCATATCAATACATAAAACAGGGAAAATACTTATCAGAACTAGATAAAGTGAAGTGACTGCTGAAAGGGATGCCCGTTTCCTCCCAACCATAGGCTCAGTCACTCCTAACGGATTTTCCAATAGCCACCCCCGAGATAGACCACGATGCTCTGCAACAAAATCCTTTCTTTCGGCTCAACGATAGTAGGGACGGAGGTTACTCTCCTCCTCCCGCAGGATCTTGGCAACGGTTTACACAATATCAAGGAAGGAGGACCAACCTCATTTATCAACTTGTATCATAATCTTGCTAGTAATTGTCCTGCAACTAAAATGTTCATTCCTTATTTCTTCCTTTAACCTGAGAGCTTAGCTTCTCGTCTCTGCACTCTTCGCAGGTCTTCCTCCCCCACTACACCTTCCTTTCTTTCCTTTCTTAGCAAGATTGCAAGTGGATCGAATTCTCAGTTCATGGTCAGGTCTGAAATACCTAGAAATGGTTGATCTGCCCCATTCCCTCATTAACTCTTGAGGAGGTATTCCCACCTACCAACTTGAATGTAATTCATTTATGGGTTAGAGGAATGTTCTAGTCCTGAGAAATTAAATCCAGTAAGGTATTGGTTTGGTGGAGGTTAACACAACCATTCATGGTCCCCTTCACCATCTCTTTCATAGAATTCATGGTCTCCCTTAGCATACCCCTTTCCAACAGTCATGCAACACTTATCCATTTCTTAGTAAATAACAAAATTTACATTCATTGACCTTTTATACAAAGGTCCATACAATCAAATATTCACACATATTGAGTTTTCCATAGTCTCTTGGCTAATATAGTTATATTTACAAACTGGGGGAAACAGGGTGTTAAAATTCCCTCCCCCTTAAAGAAACATCATACTCGATGTTCTATATGTCAACATGCTCTGTATATACAGAAGTGAACAAAAGTGAATATGCATGTCTCATGGCATCCTCCATTTCCCACATAGCCTCATCTGGGCCAAAGTGTTTCCACTGCACCTTGACCTGTGCAATGGTTCGGTTTCTAATGGGGTTTCCTTCCTATCTATTATGCATTGAGGTTCGGGAAAGAATTGTCCCTCGGGCTCCACCTGGATCACATACCAGTCAATTATATGATTAGAATCATGTACATACTTCTTTAATAATGAAACATGGAAACATTATGTGCCTTTACTGTGGAAGGGAGTGCTAGCCTATAGGCTACATGTCCCACTCTATCTAAAATTTCAAAGGGTCCACAATACCGAGGTGCCAACTTGGAACATGCTCCCATTCTCAGGGAACTAATCCTAGGCCTAACTCTGAGATAGACATGGTCTCCTATCTTGAACTCTCTGGGAGTTCTCTTTCTGTTGGTGTAACTCTTCTGTCTAACCTGAGCAATTTTCAGATTTTGCTTTACCTAAATCCCTTTTTGTTCCATGTCTTTCAGCACGTCGGGTCCAATTGTAATTCTATCCACTGAATCCAATTGATGGGAATCTTTCACTGTCTACCATAGAGAGCTTCAAAAGGGCTCATCTTCAGTGACTCGTGATAGTCGTTGTTGTAGGAAAATTCTACCAATGACAGATATTCTTCCCACTTCTTAGGCTGAAGCATTACATGCATTCTTAACATGTTCTCTAATATCCGGTTTACTCTTTATGTATGTCCATTAGTTTGAGGGTGATAGGCCATGCTAAACAACAATTTAGTCTCCAAACCAGCCATCAAGGATCTTCAAAAGCTTGAAGTGAATTTTGTGTCTCTGTTAGATACAATCTCCCTAGGCATGTCATGCAGTCTGAATATATCCTTCATGAATATGTTAGCAATATATATTGCCTTGCAAGTCGATTTGACAAGAATGAAGTGAGCAGACTTGCTCAATTTGTCCACCACTACCATGATGACATCATTTTTCTTGGACTATTTTGGTAATCCGGTGATGAAATCCATGGAGATGGTTTCCCATTTCCATTCTGGAATTAGTAGAGGCTGAAACAACCCTGTTGGGTGTTGGTGTTCTATCTTAACTTGTTGGCATCATAGACACTTATCTAGATAGTCAACTATGTCATTTTTCAATCCTGGCCAATGGAATTGTTTCCTAGTGGTTGTGATCATCTTCTGATATCCTGGGTGACCAGTATATGGTCTCTTGTGTAGTTCGTCCATTATGAACCTCTTCAAGTTGTCACAACTTGGGATATACAATCTGTCTCTATAGGTCAGCGGAACTTCGTCCAACATATGATAGCCTTCATACTTTATCCCTGTGGGATCTTTCTTTAGGTACTATGTCACAGTCTTGAAGAATGCATCTTATTCTTGTGCATTCCTGACTCTTTCCCTGACATCCATTTCACAGGTGCTTATCGCTTCCAGGTGAATTGTTTTCAGACTTCTGCTAAGGGCATCGACCACCCTATTTTCCTTTCCTTTGATGTGTTTGATTTCAAAATCAAACTCACTAAGGAGAGTCATCCACCTAGCTTTCCTGGCATTGAGTTTTGGTTGATCAAACAGGTGCCTCAACCTGCAATGGTCTGTCATAAGTACAAACCTCCTACCCAGGAGGTAATGCCTCCACATTTTTAAAGCATGCACTATGGAAACCAACTCTAGATCATGGGTCACATAATTGATTTCATGCTCATTCAATTTTCTGGATTCGTAGAAAATTACACGTCCTTCTTGCATAAGGAGTCCTTCGAGTCCTTCCTTGCAGGAATCTATTCACACAAGGAAGTCATTATTAGGGTTTGTAATCTTCAGTACGGGTGTGTGGGTCAGAAAGTATTTTAGTGCATCAAATATTTCTTCACATTTTGATGTCCAAATGAATTTAACCCCCTTTTTCTGAAGGGCAATGATTGGACAACCAATCTTGGAAAATACTTTTATGAACCTTCTATAGTATCCTGCTAAGCCCATAAAGGATATGATATGAGATACATCCTTTGGGGTAGGCAATATCATAATAGATATGATCTTCTCAGGGTCTACTACCACTCCTTCTTTAGAAATGACATGGCCCAAGTAATGGACTTGCTTTTGGAAAACACCACACTTGCTAAACGTAGCGTAGAGATTATGCTCTCTTAGTACTTGAAGCACAAGTCTAAGATGTTCTTCATGCTCCTCTATGTTCTTTGAGTATATTAGGATATCATCAATGAAAACCAATACAAATCTGTCTAAGAATTTGTTGAGTACAGTATTCATCAAGCACATAAAAGTGGCAGGGGCATTGGTTAATCCAAATGGCACTACCACAAATTCATAGTGACCATACCTTGTCCTGAAGGCTATTTTGTGGATGTATTCATCCTTGATTCAAACTTGATGGCATCCAGACCTCAAGTCAATCTTTGAGAAAATGGAAGCACCCCCTAATTGGTCGAACAAGTCATCGATTCTTGGTAAGGGGTACTTGTTCTTTATGGTTGCCTTATTGAATTGTCTATAGTCTATGCACAGTCGAAGTGTGCCATATTTCTTCTTCACAAACAAGACTAGTTCTCCCCATGGAGATACACTTGACTAGATGTAGCCCTTGTCCATCATTTCCTTTATTTGTATCTTGAGCTCAACTAGATCGGGTGTGCTCATCCTATTGTTAGGATATTTAGACACTTAGGAGTTAGTTAAGATCTACTTGGTCTAATATGTCGTTAAGTAAAAGTATGTTTCTTTAGT
>JASDQU010306840.1:36654-104078 GCA_032191745.1 Picea mariana | reverse complement strand
TAGCACTTGAACAGAAATAGCACTTGATTCAGATAGCAATGTTCACAGGCCTCTTCGAGGGGGCAACCTCCAATCGAGCAGCGCTCTGTTACAATAATATCCAAGCTAGGGTTCTCATACCCTCGATTCCTATTTATACTAAAAAGAAGCATCTAGAGGAAGATCCTTCTAGAAGAGGAAGCTTCTAATAGGTCTTCTTACATCCGCCTTATTCTATTTTATTGAAAGGTATTATTAATATTGACCTTTATTACATCCGAATACATTAATCTACCTATGTGCGGGTTAGGACCTTAACACAGTCCCTGAGCGAATGAGGTACCCTCTGCAGTATTGGAACATGTACTTTATCTCCAATGGTCCCTTGCACCCTATACATGATATCTCATCTAGGTCCTCACCACTTGAAGGAAATAAAACCTACCCATTGATAGTTCCCCCTGTCACCTCCCAGGATTTTGTGTACTCTCACATTTTTCACTACGACGAAGATATCCTAGAGGAAATCACTTCCCCCGATTTCCCATGGAATGTGCTCCATCATCGAGCACTTTTCCTTTCATAGGAGGCCTTTCACCCTCCTATCCAAGCCTCCATGTGTGTAATCAAAATCAAGGATTTTATTCCTTCGGGGCATATAGACTGGTTCAAAAAACCTATCCTTCCCCCAGATGATTTTGGAGAAGGAAATATGGTCAACATCTCCCCCACCGTCAAAATTGACATTTCCATTAAATCAAGAATTGTAGAAGAAATCACCATTGGCACTGCATGATCCCCTAAATAAATCACTACTTACAATTATCTCTTTCAAGAATACAAGGATATCTTTTCATGGTCATATATGGAGATGTCTAGCCTCGATCCATATATATTCGAACATCGAATAGACACTTGTCCATATGTAACCCCAGTTTGTCAAAAGCAACGCCCCCTTCTCCCATCCAAAGTTGCGGCTATCAAACATGAAATTGACAAGTTGCATGCCACTAGTTTCATTTGCCCCATTCCGTACACTTCATGGGTCTCCCACCCATCCCCATTAACAAAAAGTAGGGCATTATTCATGTCTACACCGACTTTCGCGATCTCAACCACGCTTGTCCCAAAGACAATTTTGCAACCTAATTCATCGACCAAATCATCGATGATTGTGTCGGACATGAGGCCCTGTCCTTTATGGATGGGTTCTCTGGCTACAATGAAATCCAAATCCATCCAGCAAATCAATACAAAAATTATTTTACTACCCCTTGGGGTACCTTTGCTTATCGTGTCATGCCTTTTGGACTCAAGAACATAGGTGCTACATTTCAATGGGCCATGACATATGTTTTCCATGATATTTCTCACATCATATTTGCTTATTTAGATGACCTCACTGATCGATCCAAAAAGTGAACTCAACATTTAGATGACTTACGAATCATTTTCCAAAGATGTCGCCAGTACAATATCCACTTGAACCCCCTCAAGTGCATCTTTTGCATCACGACTAGACACCTCCTTGGGTTCATTGTTTCCAAACACGACATCACGGTGGACCCCCTTAAGGTCCAAGCTATCATAGAAATTCCACCACCTAGGAATTTACGCCATCTACACATTCACCTTCCCTGGGTCATCATCTGCACTTGGCCCTGGAGAAGCATTTTTTATCACGTCATGTTCAGGTACGCATGCTCATGTTCAATTTTATCAAATAGTTTTTATATGTTCTTTATCATCAGATATTGTTCATGTCGAGTATTTGGTTTTCATGTGTGCAGGTACTTGTTCCTCAAATATTACAGACCCTTTAGGTATTTGTTCGACACTGGCATGTAATTATTCCATCTATAAATCAATTTCATCTCCCAGTCATACCCTCTCACATTTACCTTTAGGGTCCTTACATCTAGATCTGCAGTACCTATTACCTCTACTGCATTTGGATATTGTCACATGGTAGCACTCTCCCCCACATGCATTTTTCCATTCGTATTTCCCTTTGGAAACTTGACACTCATGTTGATTTCACCCCCTAGGGATTGGAGTCCCAATAGTCTTATGCACTTCCGAGAATGAACCCCATACTTCTTCTCATCATATTTCTAACCTTCCCAATTGACTCCCAGGTCCTATCATCTCAGTTATATTGACTGCACCTCTGCAGTATCATTATCCCTCCATCTCATCCACCATTTGTTTTCCCATCTATATATTGTCCTCCATTCATTTACCTAATATAGAAACCCACCCATGGGGCTTCCACCGTCCACCAGTTCTCTTTCAAAAAATTGTTCCCTAACAGGCCAAGCCATCTTTCACTGGGGAACCTGTTTCTGTATCTGAATACTCCACCCAAATTATTCTTTATTTCTTTGGTAATTGTAAAATGTCTTTATTCCCATCATATACTTAACTTTTTCGTCATCACCCTTGATGGCCTTCTTTTTTCCTAGCAAAGAAACACATGTTGTCCTTGGTTGGGGCATCCAATCTCTTTTCATACTGACATCATTCACAAAACCCTAGTATCCCAAGTCCATGTACCCATGATATCTAAGTTTTTCCACTTTGTTAGCCTCTAGAATAATTTAACCCCATATATAGTCATCCCCCTAATAGTAGATCCATTTTTATAGTTGTTGTCAATTAGCCTTCCAAATTCCCCAACCAAGGGAAGTCTTGAGTCTCCTAGAATCTTGAATTCGTTCATGTTACCTGTCAGCACCTGATATCATCTCAGTGGATTTCACAAAGCCCTTCACTTCTTAGAGTCGTGTCTCCCTTCTTGCCTACATCAACACAGTTTCTAGAAGGGCAGCAGTATCTTGACTCTCATTACCTTTACAATGAGTAGTCTCGGATGACACAGAGCGAATCATCATTTCTCTCTGATTGTGTTGACCCCCATAACATTCGAATTCAAAAAAATATCATGTTATGGTGGGTCTTACTATATGACTAATGCAATTGTTGCATACCATCCGAAGACCTCTGAATTCGTTAGTCCATCAATTCCTACAAGCCATTGACAATTTTTACAGTCGTCCTTGCCTCACTTGAGAGTTCATTCACCATTCAGAATTGTCATATGTCGTTATCAACTTCCCTTGAGGGCGCTATAGTTATCTACATCAACATACATCTTGAGTTAAAGTCTCACATTTTGGTTTCATGACACGAGCATGGGGCATGCCCACCTCATTTGTACACAGATTTTTTTTTTCTCCCTAGAGAAACGTTTGGGTCCCACATTTTTCCCTCTCCCTCCGACGAATCGCTCTTGCAATTCCTCTCTTCACTCTCCATTCCAATGGAACTCTCAGCAAAATAAACATTGATGCATTCCGGATATACGTAGGCTCCTAACCTCACAAATCATGGGGCATCTGTTATCACTGAAAAATCATCTACAACATTGCACACAAATGGTTAAAGAAACACATCAATGCCAGCAATAGATAGTCCACCTACAACACCAAAATTCATTCAAAAGGAAAAAAACCTATACAATTGGGTCAAAAATTGAAATGTGCAGATTTACCAAAGGAAGCGCACACATAGTGCATAGTATGCATGGGCCAACACAACCCTCAATGTGCACAATGCGCAAAATGTGCGACTGTGTATGATAAAATCCACGCACTTATATGAACGGCACATTTATGGATCTTGTTGCTCCCTCAACCACTTCTCGTTCGACTCCCAACACGAAATGACACTCATGTATGAGCGAAATCTAGCTTGGGGGCTAGTCAAGGGCTAGAGGGTTCCCTAAAATGCCCCTTGTTCACACTATGAACCAATTACATTTTCCCACATATGAATTCTATAAATAAGAGCCATGGGTGTGCTAAGAAACCAACATCTTTGTAGTATTGTTATGCTGCAAGAATTCTTCCTTGGGAATCCTCTTTTCTCTTGGAAGCCTTCAAGCACCATTGCAATAGGCCATTCCACTCACCTCTTGAGGGAATAAGAATTGTTTTTCTTCACCATTTTCCATTTCATCCATTGTATGAAAATCTCTCAATTAGGGAACTCAAGATCCCTCCCAAGGAGGAAGAGGGGATTCATAAGTCCCTAAACTTTCTCTACGGTGTTTTTCCTACTAATATATTGATCCATTGGTAGCATTATGCTGGTCATTGTTTGATTTTCATGGTTCTAAGTTTCTCATGCTTTCTAACATTTACTTCTTAGTTGTTTTAGCTTATTTCTTTGTTTTCACATGTGTTTGGCTTGTCTAACCCACTCACAAAACTTGTGTCTTGTCTAGCAGACTCATCTAGACTTGCAAGTGTTGTTTTTCTGCTCACCCAAGTGACAAAACCAACAAAACAATAATGTCCCATCCAATCATCACCAATCAATCATTGATGTTCGGACAAAAATCCTTGACTGGTTGACAAAATCTTACGTGATTCCCTATGGAAGTATCTCTTCATGTATATCTTAGTGATTGTATTACCTGTTATTAGTGCTTGTAAAATGAAAATAATGGTTACATAGAAAAGAAGCAACTTGTTTATATTTGTTACAAGGATAAACCCCAAATTAGTAATTCATAATATTTGGGAAGTTGATCACAAATTACCTGTCACTATGTGGTCACTCTCATACCAATCTGAATCAAATTATAGATTCAAGAAGAAAACTAGCCACGTATGTCCTTTGCGTAATTTCTATGATCCCTTCCCATACATTTAAATATTAAGATACATTAGTTACTTATGATATTGGACCCATGGGGAAAATTCACTAACTGAAACTATCATATCAAAGAAACTCTTTTATCACCCCATGTCATAAACACCCATGTTGCAAAAGAAATACATAAATTACAAATCTAAAAGGGTGAATGCTAAAGTGAAATTATAAGGAAGTTGAAATAAATATTATCAATGTGGGAAAATAAAGTAAACTCATCGAGGATATGGACGCTTGCTAGTAGCGTGGATATGCTTGTATGATACCGAGGAAACTTCATCGTGTCTATGGACGCTCACTGGAAGCGAAATAATGCCAAGAAAAAAAAGGTGAGGAACACACTTCGATCTAAAAACAGTCAGAGATGCTCATTTGCCGTGTCTCACTCTTCTATGATCTCTATGTATGAAAGAAAGCAATGAACAAATCCTTTATTTTTCACTAAAATTACACAAGAGACCATCTAGTTGGGTTCACCTGACTGGTCTGCAACAAAGCTAAATGATATGGGACCCATAGTGCATGCATTGTTGGAACTATCTAAAGGACAAAGGAATGAAATTATTTTATCTGGAGGTACCTCTAGAATTAGAGATAACTAGTTCTTCCCAATAAATTTCCATTTGTTGTGCTCCCACAAACACCCACCAAAAAAAATTCTAGTTCAAGAGATTTATAGTGGGTTCCCCTGTTCTAAATTTTTTCAAGGTACTACATCACTACATTATTGATTTGATGCTGACAAGGGAAGTTGCTACTAATGCTAATACAATCTGGATCAAGACCTGCTTTGTTAATACATGCCTATAAGATTCCAAATTTTTCATGTTAGTTGTCCTCTAATTGATTCATTTACCCCAAACAATCAATTTCACAACCCCTCTCAATCACCTAGATTCTTCCTTGTTGATCTGATGCTACTAAAACTAACCATTCTCTTACTAACCCTGAAAATATAATTCAAACTAAAGTATGAACATGCTGTGGTAAATATTCCAAAGAAAAAACATTTTCAATAATAATATAAAAAATGGTTATGTCAGAATCATCATGTCAGAACAAGTCTCAACGACAATGATTTTGGACCCCGATGAAACCGCTCTGATAACTTGTTCTTCGATGACTCAAGGTTACAAATAATCTCTTTATTAGTTGGTCTAGAATATGTTACATTTGGTCATTAGTTGGGAAGAGGCGTCCAAGTAACGTGAATTCATTCTTTGCACGTTTCCCTTACAAAATCCATTATGACACATAACAGACAGTAATTGGTTTTAGAGAGGCTAAGTCCACTACGCATCTCTCCCAAATGTTCAGTCTTTCAAAATAGCACAATTTTCAAGGAAATAATATTCTTCGATACCTTCTCTCGTGGAGTGATAAAAAACTAAAAAAAAATCAACTCTGATGAGAATGGTCCAATGACTCACATTTACCCTTTCCTTGCTCTTATATTTTCAACATACAAATATATGCAAAAAAAAAATATTCCTCAATGCCTTTTCATCGGAGTAAAGGATGACCTATGAACTTCCCCTCCTTCGATGGTAGTAACTCCGATAACATTCTCAAGTGTTTTAGTTTGAATTCCTTGTCTCTGATACATGGATCTGAGCATCATGTACCTTCGAATTAAATTAATGACAAAATGATGTTTTGACTGTGAATTGGTTCACCTACACAACTCGTTAAATTTTCCATTTAGGGTAATATAATGACTACATAATAACCCTAAAACCTTCATTAACGCAATATCTTTCCCATAAGTATGTAAAATCACCCTGCTCTGTGTTATCAAGCTTAAATCATAAAGTAACCATCATTTCGAGTAGGGATCACAGGTAATGTTATTGTTTCAATTTATTATTTTGTGTATTATTTTGTTTATTCGATGGATTTATGTATTTCTATGATCACTGCAAGATAAAAAAATATATAATGGAGAGTTTGAGTGCTCAAAAAACCAATAATCTCATAGCTACCAGTCCAGCTTCCGCGCTTGAAACTTATTCTAACCCAAGAGAGGTATTAGTGATGAATACCATTCATCACACCAGAGACGATAATTTCCCCCGTTATGATGAGATATATAAAATATTCAACATCGAAGAATTCCCCTTGGATGATGAAGACCTTGAAGTGTATCAGAATATCAAGAAGAGTGGTATTCACCTTGTTTCCGCTCGACCAACTCTATTTCCATATAATGATGTAGCCCAATGGTGTTTCAAAATTTTCGACCGGAGCATTGCTACAATTGTAAATAAATCCAGAAGGAAAATATCATCCCTGAGACCAGAAGATGTTGATGTCATGTATCACCTACCTGGGCCTATGTGTTCTATCAACAAGACATTTTTAAAAGGGTTCACCAGAAAAATAAAGACCCAGCCCAATTAATGGAAGATTGGTGGATAGATGAGGATAGATTGTTCAAGAAAGGTAAAAATTTGTTCCCTACGCACAAGTTCAATATTCCATACAAGATGAAAATGACAATGTTGAGAAGGCTATATGGTGAGGAGAAGAGCACACGTTTCCAAATAGAATGGCTACATATGGCATACACAATTGTGAAAACATGATAGATCTTCAATTAGGTGGAGATATTGACTTTAACATTTTCCTTAACATGAAGAACATCCCAAGTATGAAGAAATTGTGTTTCTATATGTATACATATCTAATTGATTCCATCTATTCTTCAATACAATTTCATTCTCTCGAATGGAATTGGGACCAAGATCAACCTCCTGTACATATTTATTGTTCTGACCTATGGAACATAAATTATAAAAAATACCTCTATAATATTTTTTGTGATTTCCTTGCTCCTCTCTATACCATCATTTTTGGATTCCCGATATATATAATATCAAAGGAAGCCATGGTTGGAATGAAGGGTATAGAAGATTGGTATTTGGGGAAATATTACACTTATATTAGAGTGTATATAAATACTAGGGCCCCAAATCTATTGCACTATTTTGTTCCAAATTGACTATTAATGAGAGAGATTTCCTACCATACCATGGGCACAGGGGTAACTTCCCTCCTTTTGAGCAATAGTAAGAAACTCTAGCCCTCATTTTCTATGCATATAGGAAACTATAGTTTATCAAATGGCCCACATGCCAGGAAAGAGGATGAGACCTTACATGAGATATGTTTATGCATTGGAAAGGTAAGAGGACACAATCCAAATGAGTTGGAAGTCAGTCATGTCAGTTTTGTGGGTCTCACCCATTCCAATATACATGTAATTGATTTTGATGAAGAGGTATTCAAAGGAGTTCTTTTATATGAGGATGTTCAAAAATTACCCAATGATGTTGCTAGACATGAACTACAATTAGAACAAGAAGAAAAGAGGATAACCTTTCAGGAGTAATTTAAAATGTTCCTAGAAGAAGTTGGAAACTCAAGAAAAAGAAAAAATTAAGTAGAGGAATTGGAACAAAAAATAATTACAACAGATGAAGAATATCAGAAAATACAAATGGAGAAGGGGAAAGAAAAAAATGAGCCCAAGAAAATATTCAAAACAGGTGAAATCAAGAAAAATGAAGAAGCACTTAAAAACTTGTTAATGAAAGAAGGAAAAAGAAAGAACATGAAGCAAGGGCCCAACAGAATGCTCTTCAACAGAAGAAATATTAGGAGGAATCCAAGAGATTGGTCAAAGAAGCCAAGGCTCAGAGAAGGGAAAAGGAAAGGCTAGTGATTGAGGATGAAGAAAAGAAGAAAGCATATGAAGAAGATGAATGGAAAAAATAGAAAAAATTTGAATGAGACTTTGACAATCCCATTAACTACAAACATAGGCGTATTGGACATTCCACCACAAGAGTACACCCCTAATGTCCATCCTAGGTAATTCATTATTTTATACAAAAGTTTTAAATTTTGATGGTGTTGTTGTAGGTGTACATGATTATTACTACAACGATAAAACCAGAAGCGTTGAGAAAAGGTCAAATAAAATAAAAATAGGAGAATCGACTAGCACCCAACCATCCATAGGGAGGGTTATTGCATGGAAAGCACGACCTGATCTAGAAGAGAATGCTATACAAGAAACCTTTGCTATCCATGCTTTTGCAGGAACAAATGCATCATCTGGTTTTTAGGTTACCACAACATTATGCAATGCAAAAACTAAAATTGTAGAGCTGGAGAGGAGACTAAACTCTCAAAAGGACCATGTATTCACATAAATCCTCAAAGAAATTAGAGAAAAAAAAGAATTGTATAAAGAATAGATGGAAAATTGTGTGCAAGCTACAAGAAATGAACTCATCTCGAAGTTTGAAATGGAATCTAGGGCCGTTGAAACTCTTCACACGGAAGATATAAACAGAGCTAAACCCAGATAAACGATTTAAATGTAGAATTCAAGAAGAAAATACAGTTAGAATGGGATCTGCACAATAAAAAGTTGGAGTATATAAAATAAAATCTCTTTGAAGAAATGGAATAGGTCAGAACCAAGCACGCTCAAGAGGTATCCAATATACAAATGGAGCAAGTTGAATCCCAAAAGTTTGTTGAGCAACAATGCTTCCAAATCCTATCATTGGAACAAGAAAACAAAAATCTTGAGAAGGCTTTAGAAGAAAACGAAGCAACAATTCTTTCTTTGGAAGTTGTAAGAGTAGAAGCAATGGAGCTAAATGAAAGACTGAAACTTGAGCAAAAGGATTTTCTATGCCTTCTTAACGATATACAGATCGACGATGATGATCAGTTGAATTTTATAGAACAAATAAACAAGATAAAAGATCAATACCAAAAATCAAGTGATGCCTTTGATACAATCATCGATTGACAAGGATTATACAAGGACCCCCCTAACACATTACCATATCATTCCAGGAAAGAAATACTTATAGGCCAATTTTTCTTTGACACATGGAAACCTTTGTCAAAGGACATCCAGGTTATTCAAGAGGAAACAATTAAAGAATGAAAAAGGTTATGGGACAATTCAGATGATCTCATTGAAGAATTTGGAATGGAATCAATTCCCCTTATTGATGAAACAACACCAACCAATTTGAGAATTTCTAAAATTGAGGAACATGTGGAGATCAACTAGATAAATATTGAGCAACTGACCGAGGTGAAAGAATAATTCCTATAGGAATATTTACTAAGTCCTACTAGGATAATCACAATGACCTAGAGATTTAATAAACGAACAACACAAAATTTAAAGCAAGAAGTTTCTACCAAGATATGTGATGGACAGTTAGTCCTAGAGAAAATGCAATCTGATAAACTAAAGAAAGTAATGGAAGATTATTCACTCTGGAAGGAATATCGAGATCATATGCATATGCAAAATACCTCGTGATTGCTATTAAAATATTCGATGTGCTCGTTTTTGCATAGACAATATCTCAATATTGTCACCCAACCATAGGCATGTAGCCACCCCTAAGCACCGTAACCTTGACAGATAGAATAATTCTGGAAGCAGTACCAGGCCCAACAGATAACCAAGAGATAACGTATCTCTCTTTCCCTAACAATAGTGCACCAAACAGAGAGTCCATTAACTAGAAACAAAGACCAAAAACCCAGTTACAGTAGCTCTAGTTGCACTCCTTCTCCAAAATTGTGCACCACTTAACTTGTGTGATCTTTGAGTGAGTGAATGACAAAATTATCTCAAACACCCTCTATTTATAGTGCTCTTTTTCACTTTTCTAGGAAGACTTATTATTTTAGAGGCTGATACTTAAATATTAATTCTTTTATTGAGCCGACATGTCTTCTAGGGTTTCTACACATATGTTTAGGGTTTCTCTAGCTTTCAACACATTTTAATCTAGTCATAGGTTACACATGGAGGTTTAATACCTCTCATATCTACCATAACATCAACACTCCCGCCCAGCTAGGGAGGTACTTAATAGTAATGATATTGAGAAAAAACATGCCATTCTACTAGTAGCATCATCATAGCCACACAGGCTATTTCATGATCACGTAGATAAACTCACGAGCAACATCACCACTATCATTATCATATGATATCATTAATTGCATCAAATCTCAAGTCCATACTTCATCTGAGTAATCGAGCATGATGTTGAATAAGTCACTCACTCAACAGAGTGATACAAGGACCATTCTTCTAATTCAGACATACATCCTAGAAGAATATCAATCCTCTCAGATGTTGAAAACCATGCCATGGGCTATAGGGACCATTCCTATAGGAATTCTAGTCTCGAACTATTTTCTAATCAGGTCATATGTACCATAGAGATCAATCTCTACCCATATTCCTTAGAAAATATCAGTCCCATATCAACCACCCTAATCAAGATGTCATGTCCTTCGGGGGCGGACTATTTGACATGATTGGGCCAATAACTGTGCTTCAGTAGAATATATGTCCTAAACCATTTTCCTAATTAGACCACAATCTATGCCTTAGGAAAATACCAGTCCATGATATATCAACAATTTGTCAATTTGGAGCATTCTTCATAGGGAGAATTTTTTCCCACTAGCAATTTGTTCTTCCTGGACCATTCTCCACTTGGATAATGTCTATCCACCAGCACACTGACTATCCATCTAGATGGAAATCATCTTTGAAAATAATGGTAGTACTAGTCTCCATGGAAATCAAATAGTAGCACACAACTTCTACAATTCCATCCAATAGAACACAATTATGTCTATCCATAGTAGTACACAACTACTTCCCATTGGTACACAACCACTGCTAGTATCACATGACTACTAATCAGTGACACACAATCACTACTAGTGGAACACATCTACAATAGTAGCATACAAATACTTTCCAGAGACATGTAGTCTCCATTGTAATCAAATCATATCATCTGATATCATCCTACATCAACAATGTCATCAGCTGCATCACCTCTAAGTCGTACTAGAATGATGTGAATGCATCATATCTATGTTGTACTAGCGTGATCTAGAGTATCATCTACATCATCTCTAATATGTACTAGAATGACATAACTAGCATGATTCTAATGCATCATATATAATTTGTATGCCACCTCTAAGTTGTACTCACATGATTTAGATCAATGCCTCACCATGTCATCTCTAAGTTGTATGATCATCTCTAGGTAGTACTAGCATGACATATCTAGCATGATGTCAATACAACATATCTAATTTGTATGCCACCTCTAAGCTATTGTCGCATGATCATATCTAGGATGACACGATCCCCCTGCATCATCTCTAAGTTGTATGGTCATCTCTAATCCATACTAGCATGACATATCTAGCATGATATCAATACATCATATCTAATTTGTATGCCATATCTAAGTTGTACTCGCATGGTCATATCTAACATGATGTGGCTCACTAGCATCGTCTCTAAGCTATACTAGCATGAACATAACTAGCATGAATCAAGAATCATCTCTAAGTTGTATGTCCACCTCTAAGTTGTACTAGCACAATGCTCCTCAAGCCAATGTATCAACAACTCCAACCATCTGTATCATATCTGAGTTGTACTAGCATGATCATATCTAGCATGATGCAAGCATCATATCTAAGTTGTATGATCATCTCTAAGTTGTACTAGCATGATACAGATCTACAGCTCACTGAAAATTCATGATGCCACATATGATATAGGTGGATATCGGTGGCCACCCACCTATCCCAAATGGATACAAATAGTCTTTTGGAAATTTACTATTTTTAACAGTTTTTCAGTTCCTAAACTTCCGAGGCCATTTTGAGGGCCTAAATGAAGGTTTTTTAGGATCAATCACCTCAATCACAGCCAAAGGCTCTGATTGAGCCCCCAAATGAATCTCCTCAATGATACATTTCCAACGAGCCATTGTGTGCCCCAAACAAAGATCGTATGCCAAAGTTACGCCCCTAGGAAGTTGATACACCAAACTACCCAAAACAGGGTCCACAAAACTATTGGCTTTTCATCTTTCGGGGTTAGGGTTTTGGATTCTCTTTATGTCAAAAAGGAATTTAGAACCTCATTGTAATCATCTTCATCTTCTTATGAATGTGAGTAACCATCACATCTCTTCTCAGAAATAAGTTTCCACCATTCTAGCGAGTCTTTCATTTTGTATTTCTACAGTTTGGTACATTTTGCTCATTAATAGAAATTGTGTATTACTGTATCTTTGTGTTTATGGTTGCATATTTGATATATTTTTGTTATATTATTGGATATATGATATATCTATGTACATTTCTTTATTATATCTCCACTCTCATTTCATTCCAAAAATAATCTGGATCAGTGGTATCAGAGAAGGCTACTCTTGTTCGTTTTTTTTCAATGCATGTCCTCGACAAGGTCCGAGTATAGCAAGTTGGGTCTCGAGCTTGTATCTCTTGAGGAAAATAAATCTTGCACGCCCAATAAACCCTCAATGGTGGAAGAAAAGAAAAATGACAAAGTAGACGATTCTATTAATCTGTTGCTTGATCAAGCTCTCACACAACAAAGGGATGAAATGATGGAGAATTTTTCCCACATCCTTCAATGCCTATTGATAACTATAGGTGTGTCTTCATCAAGAAGCCACTTTGGAGCCACCTCTCTTTTCAAGGTACAAGTTAATTTTTATATTCCCATATTTGAAGGACAAATATATGTGAATGCCCTAGAAAAATAGTTAAATCTACTAGAAGGTTATTTCTTTGTTCATAATTTCTTTGATAGGGAAAATATCACCTTTACACTCCTTAAGGCTCTCCAACTTGTCAAACATTGGTGGGAAACTTACTGGGAGAAAAGTTCCATAGAGGAGTCTGGAATATATAGGGTCGAGCCTACTTGGGATTTTTTTATGGATGCGGTCAAGGAACAATATTATACTGTTGGCAACTATGATGACCAGTACATGAGATGGACCACATTGCAGCAAGAGAGGGGCCAAGAAGTGTCGGATTTCACCAATACCTTCCATACCTTGTGCACCAAGTTGGGTATCAAATACTCCGAGCGACATCAGTTTCTGAAATACCATGGGACTCTACACAGATACATCCAAACTGAAATGAATTTTCTGGACATCTCATCATTGGGTGTTTATTATCAATATGTTGTTAAAATTGATCAGAAATTTAAGCACCAGAACAAGTGGGAGTTTGGGTCTGAAAATCCACAACAAAAAAATTATGGTAAATATGGCCCTAACAACCATCCTTCAAAAAACCATTCCAAGCCACAGGAAAAGAATGGTAATGGAAAGATGAATAAGGACACTGGAAAATGGTGCGATTTCCACAAAATCCCCTAGTACAACACTGATGAATTTCACTCAAAAATATCATTGGTGGACGATATCAAAGACAAGGAGCCAAACCCTAATTAAAAATATGATTTAGAAAATACTAGTAGAAGACAGATTATCGACACATACCCCACTGCTATTGTCGCGACCACAACAATTCAACTAGAAGAACCAACAGATCCTGAAGATGGGAAGTTCCTTTTTCATTCATAGATGTGGGTGAATGGGACCCCACTACATTTTTTTGTTGATAGCGAAAGCCAG
This sequence comes from Picea mariana, assembly GCA_032191745.1. Taxonomy (NCBI): domain Eukaryota; kingdom Viridiplantae; phylum Streptophyta; class Pinopsida; order Pinales; family Pinaceae; genus Picea; species Picea mariana. Next base: position 89,832 of record JASDQU010306840.1, on the reverse strand, counting down.
AATAAACTCATCTCAACAGAGGTCGTCAAACAGTTGGGATTCTCGACAACACCACACCCATAACCATACAACATTGGGTGGCTTCACCAGGGACGAGATCTTCGTGTCAGCCAACAATGTCGATTGTCATACGATATACAACCCTTCAAGGATAAGGTATTATGTGATGTTTCCCTACTGGATTTATGTGATGTTCTCTTAGGCCAACCATATATGTAGAAGCGCCATGCTATTTATGAGTCTCGAACCCATAGTATAATTGTTACTCTGGGGGGTCATCTCTATAGGATACCAGAGGTAATTTCAACTATTGTCCCGCCTAAACAGTGTTGCAAGGTAGTATCTCATACTTCAAAATTTATCTTCTTCACAATATGTTCAAAAGGTGAACATAAGGACACTACAACCACCACAGTGTCGGTCCAAGCACCTTCTATCCAACAGAAGACGGTCGGCAAGATTGTAGCAAAGTGTAAATATTCCTTTTTCACACAGGCATCTCATGTAGCCATACTAGTTAAAAATTTCCAACCCTTCCATCCATAGGTTCGTGACAGCCTTCAACAAGATAACCAATGCAACTTCTCCAGCAAGGCAAGCAACTCATCAAGATGTAGATTCAATAAATGATTTCCCCTCTCCCTTGGACACTCAACACAATGGATATCATTGCTTCCTAAGGAGGGAGGATTGATCCAAGTGGATATCAGTGTCCACCTACCTATCCCGACTGGCTCCAATCATTCTTCTGGTAATTTACTATTTTTAGCAGTTTTTGGTTCCTAAACTTTTGGGGCCATTTTGAGGGCCTAAATGAAGGATTTTTGGGATATATCATCTCAACGATAGCCAAAGGATCTAATAGAGCCCCCAAAATTTATATCCTCAATGATGCCTTTCTAATGAGATATTGTGTGCCCCAAATGGAGATCATATGCCAAAGTTACACCCCCGGGAAGTTGATGCACCAAATTACCCAAAACGAGGTCCAAAAAACTGTTGGCTTTTCATCTTCCGAGGTTAGGGTTTTGGGTTTTATTTATGTTAAAAAGGCCTTTAGAACCTCATTGTAATCATATTCATCTTCTTTCAACTGTGAGTAACTGTCACATCTCTTCTCAAAGATAAGATGCCACCATTCTAGTGAGTCTTTCACTCTATATTTCTACAATTTTGTACATTTCGCTCATTAATAGAAATTATGTATTACTGTATCTCTATGTTTATGGTTTCATATCTGATATATTTTTGTTATATTATTGGATATCTGATATATCTCTGTACATTTATGTATTATATCTCTACACTCATTTCATGTCAAAAATAATGTGGATCAACATATCAGTGCTTCCTTCCAACTGAGGAAGTCATCTCCTCCCTTTCAACCAAGGGACAAATCTCCATGAGCCCCATCTTGTCCCTCAAGTAAGCAAACTTTATCTTGGGAAAAGGCTTTGTCAAAATATATGCAATCTTCTCATCAATGGAGATATACTGGAGAACCACTTCTCCCCTCTAGACTATAGTACTTGATCTCAATGTGCTTCGACATATCATGGAATATCGAGTATTTTTAGAGATTCACACAACTCCCATTACCACAATATATCACAATTGAATCCAGCACATGATCAAACAGTCCAAAAACTAGATTACGGAGCCACGCTTTTTTCGTACAATCATCACAAGATGCAATATACTGTTCTTTTGCAGTGTTGAGTGCAATAGACTTATATTTCCTACTACCTCATGATATCATAGAGAATCCCATACTGAAACACATACCAGAAGTACTCTTTATGTCTTCTACATTTCCCGCCCAATATAAATAAGTAAATCCATGTAGTTGTACATCACAGTTTGAGGCATATCTCAAACCATAAGTTATCGTACCACTGAAGATATCTCAAGATATTCTTTGTAGCTATCTAATGCTCATGTATGGGTTCCACCTGGAACTTTCTCAACATGTTCACAACAAATCAAATGTCCCACCTAGTATTCACCAAATACATCAAGGATCCAATCAACTTCTAGTGCAGGGGCAAGTCTACTAGATTAGAATTAGAGTCTCTCAACTTCCTCAAATCTATTATCATGGGAGTTTCCATGGATTTGCAATCCATCATCCCAAACTTCTGAAGAATCTTTACAACACACTTTCGTTGCCACGGGAAGATTTTACCATGCTTCTACTACACTTCTAGTCATGAGACCAAGATCCTTCATATCAAATTCTAAGGCTATCTCTTTCTTAACAATGAATAGTGAGAGGCTCTGCACCAAGCTCTTGGAGATTTCTTGAGTCCATACAAGGTCTTGTTTAATCTAAATACATGGTTTTCTCTTTGGTGTACCTCAAAACCTTGAGGTTGCTCTATATATATCTATTCCTCAATTAATGCATTGAGAAAGATGGTCTTTACATCCATCTAATGTAAACTCCAACCCATGGATGTTGCTAGAGATATGATGGATCTGGTAGAGGTGTATCTGGTGACTAGAGAAACCGTCTCATCATAGTCTTCTCCCTCATGAAGGGAGAACCCTCTAGCCACAAATCTCTCCTTGTATTTATCGATACTTTAATTCACTACATGATTTATATTGTAAACTCATATAAGTACAATTTCCAATACATAATTTTTCATGATGGATTGATATTATTCCATCATAACCTCCTTCCATTCTTTCTTCTTGACTTCTTCCTCAAAGGTGGAAGGTTTTGTAACTGGAATATGGTTTTGATATCTTTCTTTATCTAAAAGTTCTATCTAGAGCACCACACTTCTCTACATCTTGAATGATCTCAAGAGCCCAAGTTGGTCTTCCCTTCTTAGTCTCATATTGGTTTGGGTTTTCAGATCTTTGTGCTTCTGCCATGTATGATACAACATTCTTACCTCTCTCTTCATCTATAATCCTAGGGTCTATAGGATATTTATCATGGACCTCATCGCAGTTCTGGCTGCTTCATCCCACAGATGCATTAGTAAGACTTGATCATGGATCATGGCTTTTACTGCTTCCATAATTGAACAGTTCTTTCTTTCTTCCATGCCATTTTTTTGAGGATGGTAGGAAGTGATGATCTCCCTCCTAATCTCATCCTCTCTGCAGAATGTATTGAGATCATCTGAGGTGCACTTCCCTCCATTATCGGACCTCAAGATATTTAACTTCTTTTCAGATAAGATTTCCACAAGTTCTTGAATTTCTCGAACTTACTAAATACTTTTCCCTTTTTCTTCCAAGAAATAAATGCAAGTTTTATGTGAGAACTCATCAATAAATGAAACGTATTGTACATACCCATTTAGTCAGAGGGTTGACATGCATCTGAGTGAAGGATGTCCATAACTCCTTTTTCTTTCCACATTTCCTTTATAATTGATACTTGGTGAGACCATTTGTTTCACCACTGATGAAGTCATTTGCTCCATGCTTGTAATTTTCACTATAGATCCCTTCCTAGAGCTATCAATTGTGACCTTCCTAGAACAAGAAAAATGACAAGGAAAATAGCAGACAACACTCTTCAACACTCTTCCAATGTTGTGATCAATCATTATTTTATAGTAACCTGTTTGTAATAAAAAAATATATCTCCATGGTAGCCTTCATGGAATCTTGTAATATAACCTTCCCGAGACAAGAACAATAAAAACATTTCTAGTATAATAATTCTTTCATAGCATGCCTATGGTAACAAGAATGAATAAAAATTTCATGGTGTTCATCATAGTATGACCAAGGTGACCTGCATGGGAGAAAAAAAGAAATATCTCTCTAGAGGAGATGTTAGTTCATATTGAAAACAAGTACAATAAGCATCTATATCAATGGTATTCATATGAAATCAAGTATTCATTACACCTAGAAATAATAGAACCTTTCAAATACTGCTTTCACAATTTGAAATGTAGTAACTATCACTCTTGATATATGCAAATTGGAAGCTTAACAATTTAATCAAACCTAGAACCTAAAGACTGAACTCCTATGGAGGGTGCTCTTGTTCCTCTGAATGTACGAAATCCAATATTATAGTGTGGATAAGGTTTCTAGTACTTTCCCGGCAAACACACTCATGTTTTTCGAGATGATATAACTTGGATAGCATATACAAGTGCATACTATTAGCACTCTATAAATTCTGTCCGACTGAATAGACAGATGACAGAGGTAATTGTTTCAACCAGCTTTAGAGCTAAGGCACTAGCCTACTCAACTCAGAGAGAGCTCTCTCGTGTCACTTGATACATCTATGGAAATTGGTGGCTAGAATTGGTTTGTTTTGGGGTTTTAATAAAGTTGTTGAAGAGATGAATATGACCTTTGGGCTATGGGGTCAAGAATGTAGGATGTATTTCCAAATCATGAAAACAATCAAGAGGAAAAGGCTAAATGAGGAAGTGACTTTTGAGTTTATTCTTGAAAATTTTAGTTGGTATCAGAAGAAATGAAACACACAACTATTATCAGAGCATTATAGTAATGAATTCTGAAATGGTTTAGAAGAGATGAACACAGTCTAAATCGTTAAGCCGAGAGCATCTAATAATGAATTCTAGACTTTTAGTTTCTCAATTTAGATATAAGAATGAAAAATGAAAATATAGAATAATAAGAAACACATACTATGAGAGAAAACGAGACTCATAACACCACCAATTAGAATCTTTTCATAAAAAGTCCCAAAATCTGCCTCTACACCCATGTATTCATTCTAGCCCCAGAGATTTATAAAGTTTTCCTGCACAGAGGGCAGGATCCTCTTTTCTCCATCCTTCTATACTTGTGAGGCCAAGAATATATAAAGGAATTTCATATGGAATTTAAAACATTCTGACTTCCTCATAATTCCAAAAACAGATACGAGTTACAAAAAGGAAGAACAATTGTATTATTTAAAGGGACCATTAGTAATTGGTTTGTCATATCAGGACTCCCTTATCTTAAGTAGACATCTTTCCAAAACTATCTGAAATACACCAAAATTTTACCTGAGGATTCACCTCAGCTTGGCGATTTCCTCCTCTAGGGTACTCCACCAATCGGAATTTTCCCCGACACTCTCTATCATCTCGGTTTTGGCCTCTGATTTCCTCCTTTTGATCCTCTTCTTATTTGTAGTTGGGTGGCAGGTGTTGTCTGCATGTTTATTTATGAAAAGATCCCTTATAACGGGATTTAATCTTACTCCTGACTCTGTCTCAGTTTCAGGTTCGGTATGAAATTTAGTCGCCTGCATCTGCAAGAACCATCTTTCAGTCTTACTTATTAACCTACCTGGTACCTTAGCTGAGAACCCAATTGCACCAGATGTCATTTGATGGATATTATCCATGCTTTCAGAACTTCACAAAGACCTTGATTTGGCCACCCTTTAGGTTTACAGAATTCAAGAGCACAGGCTGAGCTTGTTTTTCTTATGCATAAGATGACAATTTCCCAGAATAGGATAAAATGATTCATATCTGAGATTTTGATGTTCTGTGTATTTTGATCATGAATTACTGTCACAGTACCTTGGTTTTCCATGCTTCATCAATCCACTTTGAATGATGAGCCTCGAGTTAGTTATACAGCGGCATCCTTTTGGTACGTCATCCAGGAAAGTACCTGGACCGGTGATGTGAGGTGATCTGACCAACTGCCATATTCCCCATGAGCTATTGACATGACGTTTTGAAACACATGACATTGAGTCCATAGGAAAATTGGTTTCGAGCAATTCATCGTCTCCCCCGATGTGTGTGTAAGAGCTCCATGCGTTTCCCATCGAAACCAGAGTAGTTTTCCCCAATCTACCTTCGCGATGTTAATTTTCGTGCTATTTGTTTGTCCGATGTAGGCTTCGATCGTAGATCTGGGATTCTTCAAGATCAATAGCCCACTGAGCTACTCCCTTCCCACTTTCGCTACATTCATTTACATGCCATGGAATATAGCCGAGTGCCCTGAACTATTGCACGTCTAATGTGGTATAGCGTCTCGCTAAACTTTAGAAGTTTTTAGATCACGATAAAAATTGTTAGGGTGATAACATTGGCTCCAACTAGGGATGCTATCCTCCCAGCGAGGTAGCAAAGAACTCATAGACCCAGTGCCTGATCCATGGGTCTATTCCCCAAAACATGTGTTTTTCCTTCTCCTACCAAGCTCTGTGCACTGCTTCCAACTGCATGGGGGACGTCTGAGTGCATTATTGAAAACTGACTACATCTAGTGCTAGAAAACTCAAACTAGAAAAATGATTGACCGACAAGCTTACTTTCACATCCCTACCTACCCTAAAACTGTTGGGATGACCACTCACTCAGGTGATGCTAAAGTACCAATGCATCCAATCAAGCAATTGGTTTCCTGATTTTCCTTTCACATTTTTCTCAGGATGGTAGAAAAACGTAAAGGATGGCGACTAAAAAAACAAATTGAATCCAAAATTTGAGCTTATGAATGAAGAAAATGTATCCTTCACTGAAGACTATAATAGGATGGCCATCGAATCTTGAAAATCATAAAAATTCATTTCTCCCTAATGAGCAAAAACCGAAAGGCAAGTATCTTTAATCAGTGTTAGTTGTTTTTGCTCTATTTTTTCTGTTCTGAGAACATCTTTGAATGAAATCGAAATGATAGTTTTGTCTTCTTGGTCATGCATATCAACAAAAATATTCATATATTCTTGAACATGTTCAAATATGAAAGCCATATAATATGCACCAAGGTTATCCTCTTATTCATCAAACAATTTTGATGTGGTTTCATTAAATTTTTGGAAATTTGTTCGAGGACAACCACTTTGACTTTCCAGTGAATAAATAGAAATAAGTTCTTGCTCATGCACTACTTCAGATTCCAGAGCTCCCATGGATGGATTTTCAAAACCCTGATTTTCAAATGACTTGAATAAAACCACTGTCTCTTCATTATCTTTTTGTGTTTCTGATGGAAAAATGGCATACATTGCTTCATCTCTGTCATTTGTTTCTTTATTGCTGGAAACTTCCATAGATGCAATGTCATAATCTTCATCCATGTCTATGATGCTTAAAATTTCAACCACGATGTCATTCTCAAGGGAAGAGAAAATAATCTGAAACAACTTTTCACGTTGAGAACCCACACTGATTTCTGGATGGAGAAAATGACCTTGAACAATACTTTATGGAGCAACTTATTCTTCCTTTTCAAGCTGATAGATGAGCATAGACTGCAAATATGAGTTGACATGACCCTTTATGTGATTGTCCATAGAATTATCATCACCACTTCGTTCATTCTTGGAGGATCCCTGTCCTGAGATACTACAAATATTTTTCTTCAATAATTCAAAAGAAGCAAAACATAATGGTAGGGTTGTCCTACTTGATTTGAAACCTTCTTCAATTTCATTGCCAACATATGGTTTTATTTCAGCGCAAGCAATAGGGTCTCCAAGCGCATGAAAATAATGTTGCGAAATCTTGTCATTCTGCTCCATTGATCTGGCGTGGCTTTGCATAAGAACAGATTCTTTTTCTTCGATGATGATTTTAGGATTTCTTTTCAGCAATTTGAAAGAAGAAAAGCATAGAGGTAAGGAATTCCCTTCAACCGATTCAATACTTTCTTCTTTGTAATTGTGATATGCAGCCTGATTACTTTCATTATACTGCTGAAAAGGAACATTTTCTAATAGAGAACATGTGGTTGATTGTTCCAAGGGGTCAACATCATAATCATCATATTCATCATATATAGGCAAATCATTAACATATGCCATGTCATCTAACAAGAAAAAACTTAGAACATCAACCTATTCTTCAACAAGATGCTTTTCACACTCATATTCTTGACTATCTATAAATGAATACATAAAACGATCAGCCCTTTGTTCATCATGGAATGGATCAACTACTCCTCTTTCGACAAGTGAGATGTAATTTTTTGCAAAATCATTAGCATTGGAAACTTCAAGAGGACCCGTGATATTGTCAATTCTATGCTCAAGATTCCAATCAACTATTTTCTGTTCATTTTCACTTTCATGTACTTGAACATTCAACCCCTCATTTTGGGTTTTTTTACATGCTTGGATGTTTTGTTGAATGTCCTGAGCATCACTAAACATTTGTTGTAAGGACCCAGGTCTTCTTTCCATCAGGAGGAAAGAAAAATCTGGATGAAGAGCAGTTGCGTAATGGAGCATGGCAGTAGCTTCATAGGGTTGAATTTCTTTGGAAAAATTATAATAGATGCTAGAAAAATTTCTACTGAATACAGAAATATATTCATTGCTGCATCTTTTCAAGGCATAAAACTCAGTGATTTGCAGCTCTAAGGATTTCTCCTTGCCCCAAAATTTTAAAAAAAACTTCTTCAATTCCACCCATGAGTTGATGGTTTCTAGGTGTAAGTGTTTGAACCAGTGTTTGGTGTCTCCTTTCAAGGATTGACAGAAAAATATCATACACACATCATCGTGGTCAATCTCTAATAAATATATAAAATGATCAAACCTTTGAATGTGCTTTTCAACAGATATGATACTCGATTCTTCATCGAACATAGGTAGGAACTCATAGTAATTTGAAGGGAAATCATGAAGGTTTGCGGTAGCTTTAAGGGTATATATCTATGTCGGGCCTTAGGGGGTGTTGGGCCAAGAAAAGTGGGAGAGACATTAGTCTGAGTCTCACGGGATTCATCAGCTTGGTCATTGTCATTGTGTGGCCTAGGTGATACCTTTTTATCAGAACCAACGATAAGGCGAGGGTATGCATGTGCAACGTATAGAGGAGGAAATATAATTTTAAGTCTTTCATGATCATTATTAAAATAAAATAGGTAAAAAAAAGTTCATTTGGCATTTTCAAGGAAGGAGCAGATGCAACTTAAAATGAAAAGTAAAATGCTTTGTAAGAGGTCCCATTTTGAGTACCTATTTTCCCTCATGATGCCCTTCCTTTCCCCTATCAAGGGGTTTCATCATTTAATGAAGTTTCAGTCTCACGCTTGAAGTATTCAGGCCAGGGTCGCCTCTTGGAAATTCAATATTCTTTTATCAGTGAAGTTTCCTTCAAATCGAAGTGGAGTCACCCAAGCAGGAATACAGCCAATGTGTGCCTAAGTGTTTGTCGCTCTCAGACCNTAAAATGAAAAGTAAAATGCTTTGTAAGAGGTCCCATTTTGAGTACCTATTTTCCCTCATGATGCCCTTCCTTTCCCCTATCAAGGGGTTTCATCATTTAATGAAGTTCCAGTCTCACGCTTGAAGTATTCAGGCCAGGGTCGCCTCTTGGAAATTCAATATTCTTTTATCAGTGAAGTTTCCTTCAAATCGAAGTGGAGTCACCCAAGCAGGAATACAGCCAATGTGTGCCTAAGTGTTTGTCGCTCTCAGACCCTAGAACTCAACCATGTCATTCTTCCTAGGGAAAAAAATTTAATTTCGTCCCCGGAAACGATGCCAAAATGTTACCACTCTATAAATTTTGTCCGACTGAATAAACAGACGACAGAGGTAACTGTTTCAACCAGCTTTAGAGATGAGGAACTAGCCTACTCAACTCAGAGAGGGCTCTCTCGTGTCACTTGATACATCTATGGAAATCGGTGGCTAGAATTGGTTTGTTTTGGGGTTTTAATAAAGTTGTTGAAGAGTTGAAGATTCCCTTTGGGATATGGGGTCAAGAATGTAGGATGTATTTCCAAATCATGAAAACAATCAAGAGGAAAAGGATAAATGAGGAAGTGACTTCTGCGTTTATGCTTGAAAATTTTAGATGGTATCAGAAGAAAAGAAACACACAACTATTATCAGAGAATTATAGTAATAAATTCTGAAATGGTTTAGAAGAGATGAACACAGTCTAAATCGTCAAGCTGAGAGCATCGAATAATGAATTTTGGACTTTTAGTTTCTCAATTTAGACAGAAGAAATCAAAATGAAAATACAAAATAACAGGAAACACATACTATGAGAGAAAACGAGACTCATAACACCACCAATTAGAATCTTTTCATAAAAAGTCCCAAAATCTATCTCTACACCCATGTATTTATTCCAACCCCGAAGATTTATAAAGTTTTCCTGCACAGAGGTCAGGATCCTCTTTTCTCCATCCTTCTATACTCATGAGGCCAAGCATATATAGAGGAATTTCATATGGAATTTAAAACATTCTGACTTCCTCATAATTCTAAAAACAGATACGAGTTACAAAAAGGAAGAACAGTTGTATTATTTAAAGGGACCATTAGTAATTGGTATGTCATATTAGGACTCCCTTCTCTTAAGCTGACATCTGTCCAAAACTATCTGAAATACACCAAAATTTTACCTGAGGATTCACCTCAGCTTGGTGATTTCTTCCTCCAGGGTACTCCACTAATCGAAATTTTCCTCGACGCTCTCTATCATCTTAGTTTTGGCCTCTGATTTCCTCCTTTTTCTCCTATTCTTCTTTGCGGCTGGGTGGTAGGTGTTGTCTACGTGTTCATTTATGACAAGATCCCTTATAACGGGGTTTAATCTTACTCCCGAATCTGTCTCAGTTTCAGGTTCGGTATGAAATTTAGTCACCTGCATCTGCAAGAACCATCTTTCATTCTTACTTATTGACCTTCCTGGTACCTTAGCTGAGAACCCAATTGCGCCAGACACCATTTGATGGATATTATCCATGATTTTTGAACTTTGCAGAGACCTTGATTTGGCCACCCTTTGGGTTTACAGAATTCAAGAGCATAGGCTGAGCTTGTTTTTCTTACACATAAGATGACAATTTCCCAGAATAGGACAAAATGATTCATATATGAGATTTTGATGTTCTATGTATTTTGCTCATGAATTACTATCATATTACCTTGGTATGCCACACTTCATCAATCCACTTCGAATGATGAGCCTCAAGTTAGTTATGTGGTGGCGTCCTTTTGGTACATCATCCGGGAAAGTACCTGGACCAGTGATGTGAGTTGATCTGACCAACCACCATCTTCCCCACGAGCTATTGACATGACATTTTGAAGCATGTGACATCGAGGCCATAGGAAAAGTGGTTTTAGGCAATATTCCATCTCCCTTGATGTGTGTGTAAGAGCAGCACACGTTCCCCATCGAAACTAGAGTAGTTTTTTCTGGTCTTCCTTCATGATGTTAAGTTTCATGCTATTGTTTTGTCTGACATAGGCTTCGACTGTAGATCTGAGATTATTCAAGATCGACGACCCATCGAGCTACTCCCTTCCCACTTCCACTACATTCGTTCACACGCCGTGAAATATAGTCGAGCGCCCTGAACTATCGTGCCTCTACTGTGGTATAGCGTCTCGCTAAACTTCAGAAGTTTTTAGATCCCGATAAAAATTGTTAGGGTGATAACACATACCTTTTAAATCTTGTAGCATCGTCCAACTTGTCTTCCAATATGAAACTAGATATCATCTTGACAAGAAGAGATTAGAAACTGAATCAGAAGATTCGATGATTAGAACAAGCTATAAACACTAAAATTTCAACTTTGACCACAAAATCAATTTGACTAGAAGTCAACCTTTGACTTTGACTTTGACCCATCAACCTTTGAATTTGACTTTGACTTTGAAAAAAAATTCAAACCTGGTGTTTTTGATAGCTGAGGGTACCAAGGTGTGCACTAGGATAGGGAGCACTAGGATGTCAAGGAATTAGGTCAAATGCTTCACCATAATTTCTTGAACAAAAGGGTTAGGGTTTGTTGCAGCTGCACAATTAGAAAACCTAGTTGCAGCTATAACTAGTGCCACAACGATCTTAACAAAGAATTGTCACGCTACCTTATAGTGGTTAGACTGTCTTGAAGGTCGTGTTGGCCCATATCCTATTAAAATATTTGATATGCTCATTTTTCCATAGACAATATCTCAATCTTGTCACCCAACCATAGGCATGCAACCACCCCCAAGCACCTTAACCTTGATAGATAGAATAATTCTGGAAGTAGTACCAAACCCAATACATAACCAAGAGATAACATATCTCTCTTTCTCTAAGAATAGTGCACGAAACTTAGAGTCCATAAACCAGAAACCAAGACCAAAAATGTAGTTGCAGTAGATGCAACTGCACTCCTTCTCCAAACTTGTGCACCACTTAACTTGTGTGAGTTGTGAGTGAGTGAATGACCAAATGAGCTCAAGCTCCCTCTATTTATAGTGCTCTTTGTCACCTATCCAGGAAGACTTCTTTTAGAGGATAATACTTAAATATTAATTATTTAGTTGAGATGACATGTCTTCTAGGGTTTCTATAGCTTCCAGAACATTCTAATCTAGTCGGAGGTTACACATGGAGGTTTAATACCTCCTGCATCTACCGTATCATCAAAAAATACTTTAGTTAATAACTTATCCATTTTACTTGTTTTCATGTTTCCTAATCATAGGATGCATTGGAATGTAAAGAGTCATGTCTAGACCACATTTTGTTTATGTTACAATTTTGGAATGTAAATAGTCTCTCAAATATTATAAAAGAGAGAACTGTAAATGAAAAAGGGATTTTTATTTTGATTGTATCCGGACGATATTCTTACTATATGGTGAATTGAACAAGAGACATATATGGAAATATTGGTACAGATATGTATGAATAAGATGACTCTTTTTATGCATATTCTTTCTGTTAATGTATGGAGTATGGTTTAATGAAATTTTTCTTAGTTGTTATTCTGTATGTTTATGTTGCCATGGTTTTCATTATGAATTCAAAAATAGTGTGAGAAGTTGATGAAACAACTAGATGTATCTTGCTTATTACATTGTAGATCCAAATTACTTCTTTCTCTCATGAATTAATTGTGTACAAGTAGTATCATCCTTCATTGTATTCATTATTGTAGCTTTCTCCTGATGAGGATAGCTTAGGATAAATTAGGAATGCATCTTAGAATAATGAATAGGCATTTTAGTTTAATTTAGTTTTCAAAGTTTTAATTCATATGAGAACATTTTGTTCTCAGATTCATATTTAGATAGTTTTAGAGTGGCAACCAGGCCCACATACTAGTTGGAAACAACATCACAAACAAGAGTGAGTCTAATTGGGACTTGCCATCAGGCATTCTCCCTTACCTACTTGACAAGCTATTTGGACTCGTCAACACTTTTTTATCTGATTTTTTTCTTCATATGAGATGAGATATGATCAATATATTATTACAATGATGAGTGTTCCATATATAGGGAAAATATGGTGACCATCCATGAAAGGATTTGTACATTGTTTTATCACATATAATTGTCCATAATCACGAATAGTAGCTATGAACTCAGATGAGCAGGCAGGTGCACTCTATAGCAGTCGAGATCCCCTGTGCACTTCGATGTAGCACTATCTCCAAGAGCAGTTGGAAGGATTCCAAATTTGGCAGGTGGATAGAAGCTTTGATGGGGGCGCTAAAATAGTCGGTGCCCCTAAATCACAGGTCGCTATCAAATCAACAGCCCTCGATCATTTCGACGCCACAAGCTGCATGTACGTTAAAATCCAAAGGTGGGATGAAATCCTAACCACAGTTTTGTGGGGAGTCTACGTGGTAGAAGATGGTGCATTTTGGGCCCAAAAGTAGTGTGGGCCCAAAATGCTTCCCACAACCCAGAAATCACATGTGCATATGATGCCTTATTTAATAGTGATAGGTGGTCACCTGATAGTCATCCCACCGCTCTCCAATATCGAGAAGGATTCAGTTAATGAGTAGGGACGGGTAGTTGAAACCTTAGCTCGGTCCATAAATAGAAAGCATGGAAATGGTGGCTAAGGAGATAGAGCTATCATCCCAAGGTACAGTAGTGGACAGTTTTGTCTTACAGGCCCATACTAATCCAAGTTTGTGTCTGATAGAAGGAAACATGCATAGTATGACAGAAGGAAACATGCACAGTCTGACAGAAGGCTGAGAAAAAGTAAATCCTTGAATGGGATGGCCAGATCACACTCTTTGAAGTTGTGGGCTGATCTGATTATAAATAGATCAGTTCAAGATTTTGTTATGGTCATCAACTGGTTGAGTAGAGCTCCCTATTTTTTAATATTTTGATAACAGAGTCATTCTTTGGTTTTGTATGAGACTTGAGACTTTCACATTAATAGAAGTCATTTTATTTCATCATCTTGTTTGTTTTTTGTTGAAACACTCGTGCATGGAGGATCCAGACGAGGGTTGTAGTCGTATTGTAATGTAGGTTTGATTACATTAATGTTGTGACCAGTTTAAGTCATTTTCTTTTTTATCTTATTTCTTCTTATGCTTAAATGCTCATGCATGGAGGATCCAGATGAGTTGTTGTAGTTGCATAGTAATGGAGGTTTTATTGTTATGTTACTATGATATATTTCAACATCTAAAACTTAAGTACAAGACTGCTCTTGTGCCTGAGTTTTTATTCACCGAGTTGCTTGAAAGTCGGATGCCCATGGAAGACTTGTTCACCTTTCTCACTAATTCTTCCCTCTGCTCACCTTTAACCTTAAACCACTGACTGAAGTTAATGAGGACCTCATTTCCCTATGCATTGCTTGCCCAGTTTCTATGTTTAAACATTCTTGTACTGAGTTTTGTCCATTTGACCTCCATTCATAAACCTAGCACCAAAAACATTTTGATGGGTACTGGGCTTATCCTCTTGCAGTATGAGGGTGACTGTTAGTGCTAACATTGATTTTTCCATTGTCGGGGAATGAATTGAAGACATTTCTCTGGGATTGAATGACAAATAAATTCTGATTCTAAAGGTGCATTAGAAATCAAACCTTGACGATTGCAAGTTGCACATGGTGACTCCATTGTTTTAGTTGTGGCTCCCAAACGCCAAAACACAAGGTATACTCCACAGCTACCTCTAGAAACACCTGAAACTGACCTAGAAAAGATTATCAAGAAAGGAAATACCTCTCAAGAAGGGATTTCAACTGTTTTATCAAGTGATTCTGGTAATTTACATCTTTATTCTTTTAAAACTCCAGTAGTTGCATCTAATTCCCCTTTTATACCATCTGTTGGATTTTCCAAAAGTTTAGATTTTGAAATATTTCTTGTTGAATTCCCCCCTTCTAGTATTCATTTGTAAGAAGAAATTTGTGACACCCATGTTTCCCCTGATGTTGGAAAGTGGTTTAAACCCAGAAGCTTAGAAGATTTTCCCACTTTGGGTTTTCCTACTCCTTATCCTATCAAAGTTGTTGTAACTAAAGAGGGGGAAACTTTTTTTCCTTTGAACCCTATACCATTCTCCTCCAGCACTCAACCCCTTTTCCCCTAGAATCACATCTCTAGTCCTACCTATCTAAACTCCATCTCCTCCTGGTTCTCCTACAATTCGCATCCCAATGGCAGGTGTTAATCCTCCTAAAAACAGAATGGATGCCATAATGGATGCTAGATATGCCCCTCTTGTTTTACCTCAGCCTATGAATGATCTCCTAGCTGGATACTACCTTAAGTACATGCCCAATTTCATAGGGTAGGAAGACATAACTGCAAAAGAACACCTTTCAGATTTTTATAGTTATGCAGAAAATCATAACATTGAAAATGAAGATGTGTGGACGAGAGATTTTGTATAGAGACTTGATGGTGAGGCTAGGGAATGGTTTAGGGGCTTAACTCTTGGATCTATTGATGGGATTGAGGCTCTAGATGATTCACTCTTAGGACATTGGGGGGATAAAAAAAAATTCTTTATTATATTATAGAATTTGGGTCACTTAAGAGGAAAGAGGGGGAAATCTATTTCAGACTTCTCAAAGAGGTTTAACAAGATGTACAATAAGATTTCCACTGAAATAAATCCTATAGAAACATCTGCCAAGATTACTTATGCCAGCGCTTTTGACCCTGAGTTGTGCCTCCTGTTGAGAGAAAGAAGATATACCTCTTTATCTCATATGCAAGATGAAACCCTTGAAGTAGAGTGTAATATATTGGCAGCTAACATGCTTAGGATTAAATATGATAGAGATAGAAGAATATGTAGGTCTGAAACTTCAACCTCTGATTCTTCTTCTTCCTACTCTCAAGTGGATGAGTTGACAAAACTGGTAAAATCACTTTCTGTAGAAATTGAGAAATTGAAAATCGAAGGAAGGAAGAGCTATAGGAACCCCCAGAATGATGATAATAGGGGTAACTTCAGAAGACCCAATAATTCCCCTCAAATCATCCAAAGAGATCAAAGAAATAGGGATAGGGACGGTAAACAAATCCAAGCCCCTCTCCAAAATAACCTTGTTACTGATGAAGAAGGGGAGGAAGAAGATGTGGATCCTGAAATCCATTGTCTTGGTGACACCTCTTCATCTCCTCATTTAACCCAATTTACATATGAAGAGGCTCTCATGGGAAGCCAACTAAATGAGTTGAGCAAAGGGAAAAGGACCAATGGCAATTCAAATAGATAAAACCTAAGGTCAAAGAAGAAAGAGGGAGAGCCTGACATTCCTTATCATCCTACTAGAACAATGAATCCTGCTAAGGATGTGATAGCTAACAGTAAAGGAAAAGAGGAAAAAAAACCCCAGGTAGTGGTTAAGAGCCCTATCCCAGAAGTGAAGGAGATTCTGAAGCCTCCCTCCTCTTTTAGCTTTGAGAATGAGATTCAAAATATTAAAATTCATGTACCTTTCTTGGAGCTAGTTAAAAATGAGGATTTCAAAAGGTACCTCTCCAAAGTACTACATCCTGGACCTTCATCTTATTCCACATATTCAGTCAACCTCCAAGATGAAAAACTAGTTGTCATACTAGGTCCTTTGGTAGAGGATAGGGATGACTCCTCCCCACCTTTCTATACCTCATTAAAAATTTATGATAAAGTGTTTCACAATTGCTTGATGGATTCAGGGGAATCTCACAATCTCATGCCTAAGACTGTCATGAATGAGCTTGGGTTGGAGGTTACAAAAACCTACCATGATCCGTATGCATTTGATTCTAGGAAGGTGAAGTGCCTTGGGGTTATTAAAGACCTAGTTGTTTCCTTGTTCCAATTGCCAATGAAAAGTGTGGTCATGGATATTGTGGTGGTTGATGTCCCCCCTAAGTTTGGGATGCTCTTGTCTAGATCTTGTATCAAAAGACTAGGGGGAAATTTGCAGATGGATCTTTCATATGCCATTATTCTTGTGTTTGGGGGGGAACATAGAAGGATTTATAGGGAAGCAGAACTTGCTTACATTATCAGTGATGAATAAAATCCGACCAACCACCCCATTTTCGCAATAGATACTGATTTAGGAACCAATATTTTATAGCTCATTGAGGCTCCTCAAACACCTATTGAAATCAGAAAGTATCCCATCACCTCTTGTGAAGACCCTCCTCCCAACACCTCTGTTTGGAAAATGTTTTTTGATGGAGCCTCTTCTCGGGAAAGTGTTGGTGTTGGGGTAGTGTTCATTTACCCTACCCAAGAGACCATATCTCTATCTTATAAGCTTGAATTTGGAACAACAAACAATGTGGCAGAATATGAGGTGCTTGTTTTGGGTTTGAGAGCTGCCAAAGACATGAAGATTGAGGAGCTAACAGTGTTTTGATATGCTAAGTTAATTGTTCATCAAGTTAAAAATATGTATCAAGCTAAGCACCCCAGGTTAAGGGCTTACAAAAATGAAGTCTGGGATCTTGTTGATAGTTTGTTATTGGATTTTAATATCTCATTTGTTCCAAGAGAGGAGAACACCATGGAAGATTCTCTGGCTGTATCAATAGGTAATTTCAGGGTTCCTTTGCCCCCCAAACTCAAGTATGATGTGGAAGTAAAGTATAAACCCTCTATACCTGAGAATGTCAAACATTGGAAGGCTTTTGAGGATGATATTGAGATAAAAACAATTATTGATACTATGCATGAATTTTCTGCTTTACATATTGATCAAGATCATGATATTGAAGAAAGCCCTCATGCTGATGTTTTTTTGAATAAAATTGTTGACCATCATATTGATCAGTTGCCTAGTAACCATATTCCAAAGGGACTAGTCCCTTTAGAAAGATTGTTTGACAGAAATGATGTTGTTGTGAAGGTTAAGGATTCGACTGAAAATGTTGATGTGACTGAATGCAATTTGGGAACAAAGGAAGACCCAAAGTATGTTAAATTGTCTAGTAGCTTATCAAAGGAGCAAAGGGATGAGTATGTCAAGATTTTGAAGGAGTTTGTTGATATGTTTGCTTGGAAATATGAATGCTTAAGGACATATGACACAAACATCATGGAACACAAAATCCCTTTGAAAGAAGAGGCTAAACCTTTCAGGCAGAAACTCAGACAGATAAATCCCATGCTGCTTCCTATTATGGAGTAAGAAGTGAAAAAGTTGTTGGATGCCTAGATCATCATTCCTTTGATATATTCAGAATGGGTGTCTAACTTGGTGCATGTGAGGAAGAAAAATGGGGAAATCAGATTGTGTGTCGATTTCATAAATTTGAACAAAAGCTCCAAAAAGGATAACTACCCCTTGCCAAAGATGGAGCACATTTAGCAAAGAGTGACCGGTTCATCTAGGATGTCCATGATTGATGGTTTTTCTAGATACAATCAGATCTATGTCATGCCTAAAGATAGAGAAAAGACAACCTTCACTACTCCTTGGGGCACATTCATGTATGCTAAAATTCCCTTTGGATTGATGAATGCATAAGAAACCTTCCAGCGAGCCATGGACATTGCCTTAATTGGGGAGAAAGATAAATTTGTAGTTATCTATCTGGATGACATTACAGTGTTATCAAAATATGATAAAGAGCATTGTCATCATTTGAAGAAGGTCTTCATGAAGTGCAGAAGGTTTGGTTTCTCTCTCAATCCTAAGAACTATTTGTTTGCTATGGAAGAGGGTAAATTATTGGGGCATATTGTGTCAGCAGAAGGAGTAAGAATTGATCCAAGTAGAGTAGAGGCCATCCAGGCCTTATCTTTTCCCAGATCTAAGAAAGAGGTTCAGTCTTTCTTGGGTAAAATCAATTTTCTGAGAAGATTCATTTATAATTTTTCTGAATTGGTTAAGCACATTACAGCCATGCTTAGAAAAGGAAATGAGGTGAAATGGATTTATGAAGCTTGAGATTCTTTTGAACAAATAAAAAATGCTTTGAATGAAGCACCTGTGCTCATCAACCCTGACTATTCTAAGGAATTTCTGATATTTTCCTTTGCTTCTTTTAACACATTGGTTGTTGTTTTTCTACAGAAAAATACAAAGGAGTTAGAACAACCTATTTCCTTTTTCAGAAGAGCGTTGAGGGATGCAGAAATAAGATATGATATCATGGAAAAGAAGGCTTATGATTTGGTCAAATCCCTCAAGGATTTCAAACTATATGTTCTACATTCAAAGATTGTCGCATATGTCCCTTCAGCCTCAATGAAAGAGATATTGATTCATCCTAACATAGATGGGAAGAGAAGAAAATGGATTGCTAAAATTCTAGAATTTGACCTTGAAATAAAGCCAACTAAATTGGTGAAAGGCCAAGGTTTGGCCAGGTTGCTGGCTGAATCAAACTGCGAGGCTTTGGGGATTAATTTCATGAACATAAACTCATAAAATCAATTGTTATCAGACTAATCGGTAGGTGCAGATACTAATAGATCTCCCTAGATCCACCTGAATCTAGAACAAAACATGACAGGACATGATTCTTTCCCTAAGTTACGACCATTGAATTAGCTAGTAAGGAGGAACAAGTGACATACCTTTATATTTCTTCCTTAGGTCTCTATTGCTCCTGCTTCACTCCAATGCTCTCGTGAGGTCAAGACCAAGACAACACAAACCAACCAAAGTGAAGATAGCAAAATGTATTCAATCGTCAACTTATGCATATGATCAAGGAATTACACAATAAAGTAAGAATAACTTTATGGGAAAAGGACAAGTCGTTGTATCATATTAATCAAAAGTAGAAGATACAACCCGATTGCCTTGATGTCACAAGATTCCTTTTGGTGACTCTTGGTTCCAACACACATACTTGCTTGGTCCTTGCATGAAGAATATCCAATTCCTCTTGATAGACCTACTAAAGTATCCAAGCTTCTGTTCAAGCAGAGTTCTTCAAACAATTCCTTCACCAATTCTTCAATTAATCTTGCTTAACCTTTTCCATGAGAATCCTATCAATATATAGGAGAGGATGAGATGGTTACATGCATGAGAATGATCCCACCAAATCAGGGAAACCAGTAAAGTGATAACCATTTGAATGCCAACCCATTTTCTAGAAGATTCCCTTCTAGAACCCTCGAGACTTCTTCTCTTTTCCAAGTTTGAAAAAAAGTTCGTACCCTATGTATAGAGCACAGTGTGAGAAGTTTGCACCCTAGTTGAAGGTGTCCTATGAGAATGGGTCATTCTTGCACCCTAGGCTATAAGCAGCTTGTGAACTCACTTTGAAAATATGTTTTCTGGAAGGAGATAAATGCCACTTTTCTCAGGAGAAAGTTCTTGTTAGAAGCCTGAGTACACCATTGTCAATACACCATCAAGATGACCAAAATCATGTGTAATAGAATGCCCCCCAATGTATGAGGCCAGAATCAGTGACAGCCAAAATACTTTGTAAACTGTGTGTGTGTGTCAAAAACCAAGAGCGCTCCTAATTGGAAACCTGCAAACAACCAAGCATCTTGCAGAATATCATACTAGTTATGAGGAAGGCATTCCCATACTTAGATTATAGACTGATGACATCATAAACATAGGTCATGGCCACCAATCATACACCGTGGATCCATGCCATCAAAATATCGCATAGCCACCAAGAATACACTATGGATCCATGCAAGAAATTTCAAATAAAGATGACATAGCCACGAGACATACAAAGTGGATCTATGTGTCAGCAAATTATACATATTCCATCGCAGCCTGGATCAAAGATATGAGACCTAGGGTCTTCAATCCCTTCACCTGAAAGTACAAATCTAACCATGTGATTACATGTGTTGAAGTCGAACATGGTAGAAACCACTTGATTACCGGTCATTGATGAAACCGTTAACAAGTGTGAGGGAAATCACCATTAAAGTCAATGACTCCCAAGGTACACTAGTAAAATCCACTAAATGTGAATAAATGAGTTGAGGTCGAACATCTGATGAAATATCCCGACCAGGGCTCAATGATAAAAACCCACTGTCGAAAGCGAGGAAACATGCCATTGAGGCATGCAAGTTCCAAGGTACCAAAGAATTTCTAAGTCTTCTTTATGGATAATGAGTTCTAGTCGACAGAACAAAACTCGTCACAGGAGGCCTTGATGTATCCCCCATCAATGACATGAAATGAGTAACAGATTTTGAAGGCGGAATAGAGTATGATGTAAGTTGAACTGGACACAGGGAAGGCCGACACGGAGAGAATGGACAACTGCATATGGCTGACTCAATAGAGGTTTCAGATGAACTTATCTTGAACATATGAATGACATGACAAATGATTTGGCAGCATTGACCCAAAGATGACTCGGGATATGACCTTGTAGCAAGTCGAATGAGAGACAAATGGATTTCCCAAACTGGCTTCAGATAATGAATAGGGGGGTGTCATGTTCAAGAGAAACACTTATTGCCAATAATATGAATATGAAAACACATCCCTTTCCCAAATTTTCCCCCACCATTTCTAGCGAGTACCTCTTTATTTTTATGCAAGCTTGAGGAGGATAACATATGATTGTTGATGTAAGCTCATCCTTCGGAGTATGTTTAACGAACCCTAGGAAGGAGTGGTTCGGTCCCATTATGGGTCTTTCGATGTTTGTTTAACGAGTCCAAAGATAGAAAACTCGAAGGTTTTTCATGATTATAGAGTCTAGAAAAACACTTAAAAGAGAACTCTCTCAGTTCCTTTTTTGTAAAATAGTATGATGAGACCAAAAAAGAGATAAATTATCGCTCAACATATGCTTTCTTCAAATACTTTAACGAGCATGAAAATAGCAAGGTCGCTCGGCAATCTTTTCATGTTTAGAGAGTTTGAAAAGAGCTTAAAGAGGACTCTAGGGGGTTCCTTTTTCGTATAACCTTGTTGAGCCCGAAAAAGTGATAAAAGTGTGCTCAATCACGTTCTCATATATTTTCAAGCATGAGAACGGACAAAGACCAAGCTCGAGGTTTTGTGCAAAAAACCATAAAAAACAATTCAAACATGCGATGAAAAAGAGAAAAAATATATGTATCCCTGTGTATGAACGTCAAAGTCGTTACGTCTGCAAAAGTCACACTCATAAGGGTATTAGGCATTAGATTTAATAAATAAAACCATTATAAAAAACAATAAAAATGGCAAAAAGTAAATATAAGTGGGTAAAAGTTATTTTTACCATAGTCATTGTAACTTTGCCAATATTTTATCCCAAAACCCCTCTTTTGCCCTTGAATTTCGACGCTCAATTGCGGAAGGTACGAGCATCCATTTAACGAACCGTCTTCGGCAGTGAGGTAAGCTCCTTGTATTCTATCTTTTCATGGTTCAATTTTTTATTTTTATTGGTAAAATTCAAGTTTTTGAGCTTATTTTAGGGGTTAAATTTGCGTTCAGCCATTCTCACAGGCCAGCCACACGGGACCTACGAGAATGCATCATTCTCACAGGTGGCCCCAAAGGCACCTGCGAGAACCGTAAAGTGAAAAATTTCTTTAAATTTTGCTCAATGAAAAAGATACCATGTCTTGAAGAGAGTTGCTGACCTTCTTCTTGTGTTTCTTATGCAGGCATTTGGCTACCACCATGGTACTGGAATGGTGCGAAAGAGAGCATGAAGAAGATAATGCTATTGCCAGGAATAACCTAGGCACCGTTGCCACTTTGCAAGATTGTGGTCTCCTGAAATTCTTTCAGATCCCAGGTATGAGGGCCCAACTCAGGCTGTTGGAGTACCTCGTTCATATGTGGCACATGGACCAATAAGTATTCCACATAGGGGTCCACACATTGTCCTTGGATATTGAGGACATTTATTTCTTGATAGGACTGTCATGGCATGGGTACCATGCTAGCTTGACTGGTAGCAGAGGTGGTGGGTTGCATATGAGTGAATACTATCATTTGTACTGTGTTCCAGAGGCGAAAAGGAGCAAAGGAAAAGTGGCCATCTGGGGGGTGCAGGATTTGACCCTTCGCACTATTTTTTTCACCATTGCTCGTATGGATGGGAGTGTTGCTCCACACATGGCTCTCTAGAGCTATTTTCAGTATGCCATAGAGTGTACTGAGCCTCAGGTCTTTAACTAGACAGATGCAGTCCTTCGTAGCGTGAAGAGGCAGTTGACTAAATGCAGGAGAGGTGACCTAAAGCAATTCAGGTATGGGTCTTTGTTAGTGTCCTTCTTTCTTGAGAGGGTTCCCTTGTTGAGGTTGTAGGTTGAGTGGGGTTTTACGGCTCCAGAGGATCCTAGGATGCTGAGGTGGTGTAACCTAATGGCCTGGCATGTAGTTGGACCAATCATCAAATACAATGATTCCTTCTTTGACTAGTTGTGACCACAGATGTTGATGGTCGATGATTATGCCTATGTCGTATTGGACTTCCGAGGAGATCCAAACTTGGCCCTGCCTGAGGGCGCTCAATGGGGAGATCTCTGTAAGAAGTACACATTTTTTACTTTTTAAATGTTTTTGTGAATTTTATCATATGCAAATGTTTTTATGTTTGTCCAAGGTCTAATTAAAAAAAAAAAAATTGATGACACAGACATGGGGCCTTATCGACCTTCGGGTACTTCTCCTATTCAGTGACGAGGAGAGGTGGCTCTAGTGCCATGATGGGACGTCGAAGATTATGAAGCAGTGGAACAAAACTTAGAGGGTTTGACTGCAGACATTCCAGACATGCCTCTTGGAGAGGTTCCATGACGTTATCAGCGTCATACGGTGGGGGTGTCAGAGTCTATTGGCTGACTGCTTCGTAGGGTTTCCCAAGCAGTCATGTGTTACTATGAACGTCATCCATGACGTTACTTTGTAGAAGCTATGAGCTTCAGATTTTGAAATTTTGGTCCTCGGCCATAACTTTTTTGTAAAAAACTTTTTGATTGTTATATATACATATGGCTTCTACCAGCTTATTTTGTGTTGTGTGATACTTGTGATGTGATTGATTTATAAATGACCCAAATGTCTGTCTAATACATAATTAACTAATGCATCAGTTAATGTATTTAGACATCTAGAAATATGTTGATACTCAATATAATCAAAATAACGTTCCAAGAGGCGAATTTGCAAATATACCCGTAACAAAGTAGGACTTCGAATAGCATATACATTACTTAACTGTAGTACTACGAGTTGCGAATCGAGTCGTACAACCAAGTGACAGATACCGAGCGAGATAGAATCAATCAATAATTCGATAACGACACTATACTCTGCAATATTCTTGGTCACACGACTGAGGCACACACCTCATAGAGTGACAAGTTTGTTTGTAGGGGCGTAAATTGCCCATGCATCAGAAGCAAGGTTCTGAGTATTGTGGCTAGCGCCATCAGCAAAGCCAATGTGGGGTAGTGAAGACTATGACATCTGGAAATCAAACACAATGTCACATAAGGGCAGAGACCAGATAATGAAAAAGCATACTACAGTAACACACAAGAAGTATGATACAACAAAATACAAGTACTCGTGCACAGGTGATCTTATGCGTAGTACTTCTTTAAGTACAACCTATTTCTGGTTTCACTCAAAGGGATACCATCGTAATCTACTAACTCTTAAGCTCCTTTTTCCAAAACTCGTCTAACGATATAAGGACCTTGCCACATGGCTTCGAATTTTCCAGCTCCTAGCATATCTCGATCTTGTTTGTAGAGGAGAACCAGATCTCCTTCGGAGAAAATGTGAGGCTTGACATGTTTGTCGTATTGGGCCTTGACATGTTTCTTCTGGGCTTCTATGACTAGGGTAGCATCGCGTTGAGTTTCGTCTAATCGCATAAGGTACAATAGACGTTCTTCCTCTATAGAAGTGTTTGGTAGGAGTTCAACAGCTAGTTTTAAAGAGGGTATCTCGCATTCAATCAGGAGAATGGCTTCTAAACCATAGACTAACCAGTAACTGAAAAGGTGTAAACCTAGTAGAGGACTTAACGGACGTCCGGTAAGTCCACAATGTTGAAAAAAACATTGTGTGCCAACTTGTTTTGTGAATCCCTATCATTCGTCGAAGCATGGTTATGAGAACTTTGTTAATCGCTTCGACTTGGCCGTTGGCTTGTGGGTAATAGGGCATTGAGTTTTCATGGTGAAGACCCAACTTTTCAGTGAGTTTAGACATCATGAAGTTTCTAAAGTGGCTATCATGATCGGTGACGATAGCCTAAGGAACACCAAAACGAGCTATGATGTGATTGAAAATGAATAATTTTGCGGTCTTTCCAGTATTGTCAAATGTCGGCATCACCTCGGCCCATTTCGTAAAATAATCTATGGCTACAATAATGTATCCATGCCCCCCGGCCAAGTGGGGGTGACATTTCATGAAATCGATGCCCCATTTCGTAAAGGGACCAACAGAGACCACAGGGTGAAGAGGAGTGGGATGTGACCATATATTATGATTATAGGTCTGGCAAGCATGGCATTTTTGGACAGTGATTATGCAATCGTTAAATAAAGAAGGCCAAAAATATCCTACTCGTAAGATCTTCTAGGCAGTAGCATACTCGGACATATGACCACCACATGCTCTAGAATGGCAGTCATTTAAGGTTTTCTCGGCTTCGTCGAACGTGAGGCAACGTCAAAAAACTGAGTCAATCCCACGATGATAAAGAGTATCCCTGAGGATAATATATTGACGGGCTTGGTAACGTATTCGACGTCGTCCAGTACTAGAAAAATTCGGCTGGAAAGTCTGGGTTTGGAGATATATGATGATATCGCCATACCAAAGATCATCAAAACTAATTAGGAAAAGGGATTCATCAGGTAGTGAATCGACTGCTACATTTTCCGTTGCAGAGTAGGGAAAGTTGCATATCAACTTGGAAAACACTAAGGACTTCTTGGACTTAGCTCGTTCAAATTCCAAGTCAAACTCCTAGAGTATCACAATCCATTTGGAGTATTTTCCCCCTAGCAATTGACGTGTGAGAATGTGTTGCATAGGGTTGCAGTTAGAAATCACCATAGTCTTGCGAGAGAGGATATAGTGCCAAAAACATTGAACTACTTGGACGGATGCCAAGGCCAGTTTTTCGACATGTAAGTACTTGGTTTCAGTAGGCATTAGACTTTGACTCAAGTAATAGATGACATGTTCGTCATGAGAATCATCCTCTTGGACGAGAACCATAGCAATGGTGTAATCCAAGGCTGCAAGGTAGAGGAAATAATCACAACTGTAATCGGGGTGGAAGAGAAGTGGAGCACGTGTTAGGGACAGTTTCAAAGCTTCGAAGGCTTTATTTGTGATGGTATCCCATACGAACTCAGACCCCTTTTTGAGGAGTCGCGTAAATCCAAGAGTTATCTCATCATAGTTTGGGATGAAGCGACGAAGAAAGTTTTCTTTCCCTTGCAAACTTTGTAACTGGCGAAGTGTAGAAGGAGAAGGGAGATTGAGAATTGCCTCAACCTTTAAAGGATCAACCCTAATCCCTTGACGTGAAACAATAAATCCTAAAATTTGCCCGGATTCTACGCGTAAAATGCATTTGTGAGGATTCAAGCATATATGGTAAAACCGACAGCAGATGAAAATGGCTCAGAGGTGGGTTGGATGATCGATTCGATGCATGGAATGAGCGGGTAAGTCAACAAGATATGGTTGCACGATGTGCTTGATATCATGGAAGGCATAAGACATAGCGTGCTGAAAATTTGCGCCAGCATTCTTTAGACCAAAAGGAAGTTTTCAATGGGCGAAAGTTCCCCAAGGACAAATGAAAGCAGTTTTGTGTTGATCCTTGAGAAAAATATTGATTTGATTATATCTGGAGAAAGCATCCATCAGAGAGAAAATTTCACTTCTAGCACAATCATCGACAATCTGGTCGACGAATGGGGTAGGAAAGTTGTCCTTAGGACAAGCTTTGTTAATATCCCTATAATCAACACATACGTGGATTGTGCCTTGTTTCTTGTCGATCGGGACAAGATTGGAAACCCAGTCAGTGAGGGCCACTGGGTAAATAAAGTCGGCTTTGAGGAGTTTCTCAACTTCAAGCTTAATAGCAGCCACTTTACGTGGGTGAACTGGATGAAGGCATTTCCAGACGGGTTTAGCGTCTGGGTATGTCTTGATCTCATGTATTACAATGTCGGGGTTGATACCCAACATTTCTTCATAGCTCCAAGCGAAGACGTCACGAAATTATTTGAAAAGTGACTTATAGGTGACAATTTCATCAGGGGAACATGAAGCTCCGATGTGCACATTTTCAACAATTTTAGGTTTGATGGATATATCAAGAGGAATAGTGGGTGAGATATTGCTTAAGTTCCCTTCGGAAAACACATCGTGTGTGGACTCGGGAATGGTTGAAATGATGACAACGGTCGATGGACTCGAGATCCATTGGTAGCTCTCGATGGTGTGTTGTTCCAAGAAGAGGATGGAATGGTGATGTCCATTGTTCCAAGGGGTGTCTTCCATGATAGACATAATCATCTCGTCCATGGGAAAAATGATGTGGAAAGGATCTGGAGATAATTCACCAAGAGAGGGGGTATAAGGGGTTGCCGATTGAATGGCCTGATAGGCAGATTCAACCGGACTCAAAGGCATTGCATTGTCGTAACAAAGATGATCGTCGGGATCGGGTACCATCCATGGGTCGTGAGATGCATAGGTTTCATGAACCGAGGTGGAGATCATGTTGATTGAAGCGACAAACAAGTGTGGAACATCAGGTGGTGGAATGGTGAAGGTACCCATTAACGAAGAGTCTTTTAGAAGACCTACACCGATGTTCACGTAATCCGGTGGGGTTTTGGTGATGAATGGTATGTTGTCAGTATGTGTATCCGAGTTAAAGAAGGGTAATTGGTCGACGGTGATTACCTTTCCTTGATGTGGGAAATGTACAACATGAAAAAGAGTCAACACAACTGCGCGCATGGAATCGATCCAGCTATGGCCAGGCAGAAGATTGTAATCGATAGGAGCGTCAAAGACTTCCACTTCGAATTGGACCATTTTGCCTTCTAGTGTGATTGGAAATGAAGGAAGGACACTGTAAGGCTTAAAACCGGAGCCATTGAAGGATTTGAGTGTGTTATGGGATTCGGTCAAAGAGGGAGAGCCGATGGCTTTCCAGCAGGTAACAAACATGACACACGTCGAGGCACCCTCGTCGATAACGGTTCGACAAATGTTTTTGTCGGAGATCATCACTTGGATTTGGAATGCGAGTTGAGGGGGTAACCTTGGAATGTGATCTTCCAAGTCAAAAATTATTAAATTCGTGTCTGTTGGGTCGATTCCACTGATAGCTTTCAATAGTGCTTTCCATTGTGTGGGACAACTTTGAAGGACTTCGAGGGCTGACATCGCGGAAGGTGCTTGGGCCAAATATTCAACAATGTTGTAGTTCTGGGCATCACGAGCATGAGGATTGAAAGCCAATTTCCAAATGACGCCCTTTGGAGGGGGTCAAAGAACTGTGTCAAGGCTCGGTCGTTCGAGATGAAGAGGACTGTTGGTAGGTGGAGTCACGGGAGATGGTTGGACCAACGAAGGTGGTGTATCATCAACCTTCTCTTTAGAAGGAGAATAATCTTTGGCTCGAGTGGTGAGTGTGATGTCATTCTTCTTTGAATCGCCAGTACACATTAATACATAGGTCGTAGTAGAAGGGGAAGGTTGGTCATGAATGACCAATTGGGCATGTTGTTGAGAGGGGAAGGGTTGGGACAAAACGGCCAGAGTAGGTGGTTTTGGGGCCCCTTGAAGGAACTTAGTGACCTCGGCATGTCATGGACAATCCTTCGTGTAGTGATCATCACCACAGATATGACAAGGGTATCGAAGTTTTCACTTATCCCTATCGTCAACAGGTGGAGTTTTAGGTTTCTCTGCTAGAGAAGTATTTTTGTCGTCCTTATTCTTACCCTTTCCCTTTCTGGATTTGTTTTTACTGCCTGGAGTAGATTGAACTTCATTTACCTCAGAAGTCTTGTCAGTGGGATGGGTAGGAGACAAAGCATTTTGAACATTAGAAGAGGTGGGTTTGGGGTTGTTTCTCGAGGCGAAGTGTGGTTGAGCATGGAAAGTGCCAATCACACTGTCGGTTGCATGAGAGGCAACTGGAGTAGTTGAAGTGGTGGAAGTGGAAGGACGAGGTGCATCAGGGAGTAAGTCGTAAAGAGTACCCGTTTGTGAGTAAACGAGGTCAAGGTATTGAGCATGACTTATGGCCTGTTCTTTCATGAAAACTCCACCCATGGAGATGTCATGACTGATGTCATTCACAAATGATTTTGTGAACCACTCTGCCAGTAACTGATCGGGAAGTTCGAGTTTGATGAGACGTTGTCTCTGTCGCCACTCATGAATGTGATTGGATATATGAGTGGCTTTGTTTTGTTTGAAAGAATTCAAATTCTTGGTCCCCATTTCATAACGGATCGGTAACTGGTAGTGGGGCATCCCACTCTGCCTTTCAGTCCAGTTCGAGGTTCTCGCACCCTGCTTCAAGCCAACCTGTGAGAATGCTCCATTCTCACACTGTGCATTACTGATAGCCTACAAACCCTCTTTTAAAATTTTTGGATCTAAGGTTTTTGCATGCTGAGATGCCCAGATTAGTATAGGTGTCTGAAAAGAACTTCTTGGACCACTGGTTGATTGTTTCTTGACTTCGGATTTTGTGCATGATCAGTCTTCGGAAATCAAAGGCTCCTCTTGTTCATATTTTTCCCAACTCTCATCTCTTGACTTGTCTTAGCAAGCATATAATCTCGGATCTTGGGATCTAAGTACTTGTTTGGTTAGGATCCGGTGATCGGTTTTAAAGTTGAGATTGTATGTCTTTCTCATTTGCTCATTATTTGGAAGATCATTGTTCTCGTGCAATTGAAAAGACTAGTTTCGTCTGCTTGTCATTTTTGTCTCCATTGAAAGATTGGTTTGGGTTTTGTTTATTTATTATTCATTAGTTATTGGTTTTCCTTACTTTCAACACCATGGTGTAGATCATTTTTGAAACGAGGACCAAGATTTTGAGTTCTTTCAAACAAAACAAAGCCACTCATATATCCAATCACATTCATGAGTGGCGACAGAGACGATGTCTCATCAAACTCAAACTTCCCAATCAGTTACTGGCAGAGTGGTTCACAAAATCATTTCTGAATGACATCAGTCATGACATCGCCATGGGTGGAGTTGTCACAGAAGAACAGGCCATAAGTCGTTCTCAATACCTTGACCTCGTTTACTCACAAATGGGTACTCTTTATGACTTACTCCCTGATGCACCTCGTCCTTCCACTTCAACTACTCCAACTGCCTCTCATGCATCCGACAGTGTGATTGGCACTTTCCATGCTCAACCACACTCCGCCTCGAGCAACAACCCCAAACCTACCTCTTCTAATGTTCAAAATGCTCCATATCCTACCCCTCCCACCGGCAAGACTTCTGAGGTAAATGCAGTTCAATCTACCCCAGCTGGTAAAAACAAATCCAGAAAGGGAAAGGGTAAGAATAAGGAGGACAAAAATACTTCACTAGTAGAGAAACCCAAAACTCCACCTATTGATGATAGGGATAAGTGCAAACCCTGATACCCTTGTCTTATCTGTGGTGATGATCACTACACAAAGGATTGTCCATGACATGTCGAGGTCACTAAGTTCCTTCAAGGGGCCCCGAAACCACCTGCTCCAACCGTTTTGTCCCAACCCTTCCCCTCTCAACAACAGTCCCAATTGGTCATTCATGACCAACCTTCCCCTTCTACTACATCCTATGTATTAATGTGTACTGGCGATTCAAAGAAGAATGACATCACACTCACCACTCGAGCCAAAGATTATTCTCCCTCTAAAGAGAAGGTTGATGATACACAGCCTTTATTGGTCCAACCATCTCCCGTGAATCCACCTACCAACGGTCCTCTTCATCTCGAACAACCGAGCCTTGACACAGTTCTTCGACCCCCTCTAATCATGGCTTAAGTGAAATATTATTTTAGAAAGTTCCCATTTATAGGGCCACCAAAAACTTTGGAATCCTCCAAGCTTTAATACTTCAGAAATCTTGAAAGGACCAATCCATAAGGCTTCAAATTTACCATGTTTTCCTTTGTCTTTCTTGGGGGCATCCCACTTGAGCACCAGATCTCCCAGCTAAAAATGTTCCTTGTTCGCCCTCATGTGTATAATCATGTGTAACATGTTAGCCTCAACCTGACAGGATGCACCTATTATAAAGACATCATATATTTTCTACAGAGGTTGAGGCCTCCTGATGATCTGGACAAGAACAAGGTAAGAGATTTGAAACTCAAAGAAATCAAATATTGTCTCATTGATCAGGTTTTGTACTAAAAGGATCCCCTTGGAGTCCTTTTGAGATGTCTGGACCCATAAGAGGCCCAAAAATCTATAGTTGATTTCCATGAAAGCTTATGTGGGGGCTATCATTTTTGGAGGACCATAACTTATAAGATCCTCAAAGCTGGGTAATTATGGCCTAGCCTTTTTATTGATGTTTGTGCAAAGATTAGAGCTTGTGTCAAATGCCAAAAATTTTCTGGAAAGAAGCAGCTCAAAGCTTTGTCTTTGAAACCTATAGTGGTTTCTAGACCTTTTCAGTAGTGGGGTCTTGACTTCATTGGAGAAATCCATCAAGCCTCAAGTGGTCAGCACAGGTGGATTTTGACTGTCACTGATTATTTCACCAAATGGATAGAATCCATCCCTACAAGGAGTGACTCCCACAAGGTAATCATTAGCTTCCTTGAAGATATTATGTTCAGATTTGGTTCTCCAAGAAGGATTGTTAATGACAATGCTACATCCTTCAAAGTTGAACCATTAATCAAGTTCTGTGAGTAGTATGGGATTACATTAATCCATTCTACTCCCTACTACCCCCAAGGAAATGGTTTAGTAGAGTCCTCTAACAAGAACCTCATAAAGATTGATGCAGGAGCATCACCGACTCATCAAGCGAGCCAGCCCAGAAGCGGAAGACAGCTGGACAAGCAGCACCAAAATTTTGAAAAACACTTTGGGATTGTTGTGCGAATATTAAATGAGTCATTTAATAAGGAGCACCTTTGTATATTGTAATGGGCCTTGAGCGGATATCTCTCATCCTTAGGTAGATAGTCGACATTTAATATAGTTAATGCTGGTAGATAGGAATTTAATTTTAGATTTGATAGCTTTAGAGTCCAAGAGGGAAAACGGATATAGACACCCTCATTGTATCATTATAACATTAGCCTAAGCCTGAGCATAAGAGAAGAAGTAGAAGAGCGAGCAGAGAATTGTATGAAGAACACCCATGTACAGACATTTGAATTAATAGAAGAAAGTTTTGATTCAATTTCATGGTTTGTGTTGTTTCTCTATGTATTGATGTTATGCTCATGAATATTTGCTTCCTGTCATACATTTTATTTTATATCCTATGTATGTGATTTCATGTATGAATTGAAGTCTGAGAGGATGAAAGGATGAGTTTCAATTGTTTCTCTAATTGAGCTAGAGGATTCTTGCAAGGAGTGCAGTTGAATTGTCCACAAGGAGTGCGTTGATAGAAGGGTTCAATTAGAGATTGCTTTTGTTCTCATTTCCTCGAAGGTGTAGTTAGGCACAGTGTTGTGCAAGGAACGCGCAGGCCAAGAGAAAGACTCAGGGTTGCAAACCTGAGTAAGGAATTGGAAGACTGCTACTGCAGGGGTGCGTAGAGTCGAGAGACCTCAACACTTAATCGAGGTTGAAGGGTTGTCGCAAGGAGTGCATGCAAGAGGTTTCCCTGGAAGAATTTAAGTCGTGGGAAAAGCTTAGGGGAGATAGGCTTCGAATTCATCGAAGAAAAGTGCAAGGGAGCTGCTATTGAAAGTTCGTAAGAGGTGTCGCAGGTTTGCGAGCAGTTGAACGAGTCTCATTGAGAGACCCTTCGTCGTTTCATGGATTGTAGAGGAAGAACGAACGGAAGAAATTTCCGAGAAGATTTCACGAAATACCATGGACCGTTGGATCTCGTGGAGGTGCAAGGAGGTTACGGTGAGAACGTCTGAAGGTTAAAGCTCAGGAGGGTAGAGGCATCGATCAGAGTCACAAGGACCGACAGATCTACACGTGGTATCATGTATCAGGGATTCGCAAGTCGAAGCTCTAAGTTATTGCAACGAGAATTGCGATATCGTGATCCACGATATCTCAACGAGCCCAGAATTTTCCATCCGTGGAGACACGTGTCAGGAGATCTAAGGGAGTCGGAGTTCAGAGAATCGGGGTTCTCGTGAACAGAGAAATCTTGCCGTTTGGAATCACGAAACGCAAAATCTCGAAGGGAGAGTTGTGTGGGCCACAGCAGGGGCTAGTGGAGGACAGGTGGCATAGTATCGAGAATCGGGAAAAGGTAAGACCCGAAACCTTTGGCATCAGGATTTGTGATCCCGTGAATCCCAAAATTCTGATAGAAGTGACGGGAAGTGGAAATTTCAACTCACACATGCACATTGGAGTCTTGTCACGTCGGGTATCGAGAATCGGTGAACTACAGTGATCGATATCGCGAGTGGCGAAACCGTGATAAGGAAATTCCTGATAGAGGAAAGGGAGAAGTCAACATTGACTGGTCATTGGGTCTCAGGGATTCAAGATCCCAGTGACCGACAGTGAACTTGCGAAGCCGCGAGTTCCGATCCTCCGTAAATAAAGAAAGGGGGATCGCATGAAGAGAATCTATGGGTGAAGAAATCCTGATAGGGAATTAGAAGAACATTTGAGTTCTTCAGACCGAGGAGAAAGAAGATCCTATGAGAGCGGACGTGCTCCAAGGAGTGCGGTTGTGTGAGTTGTGGTATCAGAGCTGAGGAAGACTCTTTGCTTTTTATAGCAAGAGAGAAAGAGAATTCACCATGCCATCGAGGAGAGAAAGACAATCACCCGATCCAAAAGATAGGGAGGTGTGAAGAAGAGGTAGGAAAGTAGTCAATCCAGAAATGGAGAGACAGATGAGGGATCTCTGAGCAAGACTTGAGGACATGGAGACAGCACAAAGATGCACAGCTAGTGCAGGGGATCTCAGTGATTCCAAGAGCGAGATTGAGGCTGAACGAGAGGAGAAAGTTGCAGCCAAGGATGCAGCGAACGAGCGTCTAATTAAAGCTATTACCAGGATGGGTGCAAAGGTGAAGATGGACATTCCAGTCTATGAGGGGAATCTGGATGCAAAAGAGCTACTAGATTGGATTAGAGCTCTTGACACCTACTTTGATTATGAAGGTATCGAAGAAGATAAGAAAGTCAAGCATGCTGTTACGCGCTTGAAGGGACATGCAGCATTGTGGTGGGACGAGCTACAATCAGATAGATGCTGCAAAGGCAAGAAGAAGATTAGGAGCTGAGATAGGATGATCACGAAGATGAAGGTAAAGTTCATCCCTAGAGATTACCAAATTACACTGTTCAGGAGGATGCAGAACCTGAGACAGAAGCTAATGACAGTGAAAGAATACACTGAGGAATTCTGTCGACTAAACATCAGGGTAGGTCATCAGGAGAGCAATGATGAGAAGGTTGCTAGATATCTGAATGGTCTGAGATACGACATTCATGATGAACTGAGCATGGTAACCATCCGAATGGTAGAGGATGCTTATCAGATGGCTCTGAAAGCTGAGGAAACGATTAGTCGTAAGCAAGGTCAGCGAGGGCAAGGCAGAAGCCAACCCAGAGGCAAAGCAGTTGCCCAAGATAAATATCAGAAGCCCAAGGAGGAATCAAAGAAACCTCAGGGTAAAGTTGAAAGAGGTGGAACCTCATAGCGAGGGCCATACGTTGAACAGAGGGGGCATCATAATGAACAGAGAGGAGATTATGCTGACGCAAACAATTTTCCTCGTACCAGAGGTAGAGGAAGAGGAAGAGGTGGAGTAATCACTTGCTTCACATGTGGGAAAAATGGGCACAAGTCATTCGAGTGTCCAGAGAAAAAGAAGGACATAGGAGAAGCTCACATCACCAAAGCACAGAAGCAGGATGTTGAGGCCGAAGATATAGAAGGCGAAAGTTCGTTGATGATGCATAAAGTTCTCTTAACACCTAGGAAGGAGGTGGAGGACTCAGCTCAAAGGACTAGACTTTTCAATACAACTTGCAAGACCAAGGATAGGGTGTGCAAGGTCATTGTAGACAGTGGTAGCACGGATAATCTCATTTCAACCGAGATGGTGAAAAGGCTGGAGCTGGAGACGACTGATCACCCGAGTCCATACAAAGCTTCATGGATATAGAAGGGACACCAGGTAACTGTTACTAAACAATGCTTGGTTGAATTCAAGATAGGTGGATATAATGATAAAGTACTCTGTGATGTCATTCCTATGGATGTTTGTCATTTATTGCTGGGTAGACCATGGTAATATGATAGAAATGTAGTTCATGATGGGAGGATGAACACATATACTTTAGAGAAGGATGGGAGGACACACAGGTTGCTTCCGATAAAGGATAAGGAGGTGAAGCCGGAAGTAAGCAATACAGTACTTCTCATGAGTGGGAAGGAACTTCTTATGGAGGTGAAGAAGAAAGAAGATCCACAATTCTTTGTGGTCAGAAAACCGAGGATTGTTCTGACTAGCACAAGAGTAGATGATTTACCAGATGAGATTCAGGAACTGGTAGAAGAGTTCACTGACATCATAGTGGACGAACTACCTCGTTCGTTTCCACCGATGAGGAGTGTGAGTCATCATATTGACCTCATACCAGCAGCTAGTTTGCCAAACAAAGCCATGTACAGATTAACGCTGCAAGAAAATGAAGAGGTTAAGAAGCAGGTCCAGGAGTTGTTGGACAAGGGGTTAGTTAGAGAAAGCTTGAATCCGTGTGTTGTTCCAACAGTGCTCAGCCCAAAGAAGGATGGAGGTTGGAGAATGTGTATTGACTCGAGGGAAATCAACAAGATAACCATCAGATACAGGTTTCCATTGCCACAGATGGATGATTTAATGGATTGCTTGAGCGGGGAAAAATACTTTTCAAAGATTGATTTGAAAAGCAGATATCACCAGATTCGCATGAGAGAAGGTGATGAGTGGAAGACAACATTCAATACAAACGAAGGTTTGTATGAATGGCTAGTCATGCCATTTGGCTTGACGAATGCGCCAAGTACCTTTATGAGATTGATGAATGAAGTCCTGAGGGAATTCATTGGGAAATTCTTCATTGTATATTTGGATGACATACTTATTTACAGTAGATCAGAGGCTGAACATCTGAAGCATTTGGCCATTGTGATGGAAAATCTATAGCAGGAGAAACTGTTGATAAATATGAAGAAGTCCTCATTTATGAAGACAAAACTCATTTACTTGGGGTTTGTTATTTCAGCTAATGAGTTGAGGATGGATCTGGATAAGGTGGAAGTGATCAGGAATTGGCCATCACCGAGAAATATTTTTGAGGTGAGGAGTTTTCATGGTTTGGCTAGTTTCTACCGAAAATTCATCAAAAATTTCAGTGGAATTAGCGCAGCGATGATGGACACAGTGAAGAAGCAGCATAAGTCTTTTCACTGGATAGCAGAGGCTGAGAAGAGCTTCAATCTGTTGAAGCGGAAGATCACAGAACAACCAGTGTTGGTGTTGCCATATTTCCAAAGGACATTCTAGGTAAAATGTGATGCAAGTGGGTTTTCCATAGCAGTGGTCTTGAGTCAAGAAGACAGGCCGATTGCATATTTCAGCAAGAATCTGAATGAGGCGAAATTGAAGTATTCCACATATGATAAGGAATTCTATGCCATCATTCAAGCGTTGACGAAGTGGATGAATTACTTGATCCCAAAGGAATTTGTTTTATACAGTGATAACCATGCATTACAGTTTGTGACTCAACAGGAGAAGTTGAATCAGAAACATGCAAAATGGGTAGAGTATATGCAGAATTTCACATTTGTGATTAAGCACATTTTGGGTACTACTAACAAAGTGGCTGATGCTTTGAGTAGGAAGTGTTTGCTGTTGCAGGAGTTCCGAGTCAAGACCTTAGGTTTTGATGATCTTAGGAACATGTACACAGGTGATGTAGATTTTGCAGAAGCATATGAAGCAGCTGAGAATCCAGTTCTCAGAGACAGAAGCCTTTGGATAGACTATATGATCCAGGAGGGATTGTTGTTCAGAGGTAATCAATTGTGTATTCCAAATTGCTCCATGAGGGAGAATCTGCTAAAGGAAAAACACAGTGGTGGATTAGCAGGACATTTTGGTCACGATAAGACATTCACGAAGCTAAGCGAATCATATTTTTGGCTAGGGATGCAGTCAGAGGTCAAAAGGTTTGTAGACAGATGTAGAGTTTGCCAGCATTCAAAGGGAAGAAAATAGAATGCAGGATTCTACCAACCATTACCCATACCAGAGAGGCTGTGGGAGGCGATAAGCATGGATTTCGTATTGGGATTACCAAAGACACAAAGAGGTGTTGATTCGATCTTTGTGGTAGTGGACAGGTTTTCCAAAATGGAACATTTTATTCCATGCCAGAAAACCAGCGATGCGACTCACATCGCAAATATGTTCTTCAAAGAGGTCATTCGACTTCATGGATTGTCGAAAAGCATAGTTTCAGATAGAGACATGAAATTCATAGGACATTTCTGGAGAACACTATGGAAGAAGTTGGGAACTAACTTGATGTTTAGTTCAGCCTATCATCCTCAGACGGATGGACAAACAGAAGTGGTGAATAGAAGTCTGGGAGACTTACTATGAAGTTTAGTGACAGAGCACCACAGCAGTTGGGACAATATATTACCACAGGAAGAATTTGCATACAACGATTTAGTGAATCGGAGCACAGGAAAGAGTCCATTTTAGGTTGTCTATGGAATGCAGCCGAGAGGAGTTGCTGAACTAAGGAATTTAGAGCAAACTTCTACTAGCAGCGCTAGTGCAGAAGAATTCACTGAAGCGATGAAAGAGCTTCATAGGAGAGTGAAGGAGCAGTTGCTAGAATCAAGCAAGGAGTACAAGCGCAAAGCAGATCAGCATCGGAGACAACTTCAGTTTGAAGTTGGGGATCTAGTTCTTGCACATTTAAGGAAAGAAAGGTTTCCAAGGGGAACATACAATAAGCTGAAAATGAAGAAAATCGGGTCATGCAAGGTCTTGAGAAAATTCGGGGAGAATTCTTATGAGATCAAGCTACCGGATGGGATCAGAATATCTCTGATATTCAATATTGCAGATTTATACCCATATAGAGCTGGAGAAGCAGAGACTGAAACTGAAAAGCCAGTGATCCAGTGGATGAAACAATTGCCAGTTGTAGAGAGGCCACAGATGGGGTGCATATTGGACAAGAGAGTGAGTAAGAGGACCAGGAGAAAGCAATATTTTGAGTATCTGGTCAAGTGGAAAAACCATCCAATTGAAGATGCCAGCTGGGAGAGAAAATCAGAGATATAGAAGCATGGATAGACCGTGCAGGAGCTCATGGACAGGAGCCCATGAAAGTTTTCAAGCCAAGGAGTATGGTGCAGGAGCATCACCGACTCATCAAGCGAGCCAGCCCAGAAGCGGAAGATAGCTGGACAAGCAGCACCAAAATTTTGAAAAACACTTTGGGATTGTTGTGCGAATATTAAATGAGTCATTTAATAAGGATCACCTTTGTATATTGTAATGGGCCTTGAGCGGATATCTCTCATCCTTAGGTAGATAGTCGACATTTAATATAGTTAATGCTGGTAGATAGGAATTTAATTTTAGATTTGATAGCTTTAGAGTCCAAGAGGGAAAACGGATATAGACACCCTCATTGTATCATTATAACATTATCCTAAGCCTGAGCATAAGAGAAGAAGTAGAAGAGCGAGCAGAGAATTGTATGAAGAACACCCATGTACAGACATTTGAATTAATAGAAGAAAGTTTTGATTCAATTTCATGGTTTGTGTTGTTTCTCTGTGTATTGATGTTATGCTCGTGAATATTTGCTTCCTGTCATACATTTTCTTTTATATGATGTGTATGTGATTTCATGTATGAATTGAAGTCTGAGAGGATGAAAGGATGAGTTTCAATTGTTTCTCTAATTGAGCCAGAGGATTCCTGCAAGGAGTGCAGTTGAATTGTCCGCAAGGAGTGCGTTGACAGAAGGGTTCAATTAGAGTTTTCTTTTGTTCTCATTTCCTCGAAGGTGTAGTTAGGCATAGTGTCATGCAAGGAACGCGCAGGCCAAGAGAAAGACTCAAGGTTGTGAACCTGAGTAAGGAATTGTAAGATTTCTCCTGTAGGGGTGCACAGAGTCAAGAGACCTCAACACTCAGTCGAGGTTGAAGGGTTTCCGCAAGGAGTGCGTGCAAGAGGTTTCCCTGGAAGACTTGAAGTCGTGGGAAAATCCCAGGGGAGATAGGCTTCGAATTCATCGAAGAAAAGTGCAAGGGAGATTCTATTGAAAGTTCGTAAGAGGTGTCGCAGGTTTGCGAGCAGTTGAATGAGTCTCATGGAGAGACCCTTCGTCATTTCGTGGATTGTAGAGGAAGAACGAATGGAAGAAATTTTCGAGGAGATTTTGTGAAATGCCATGGACCGTTGGATCTCGTGGAGGTGCAAGGAGGTTATGGTGAGAACATCTAAAGGATAAAGCTTAGGAGGGCAGAGTCGTCGATCAGAGTCACAAGGACCGGTGGATCTACACTTGGTATCGTGTATCGGGGATTCGCAAGTCGAAGCTCTAAGTTATTGCAACGAGAATTGCGATATCGCGATCCATGATATCCTGAAGAGCCCAGAACCATCCATCAGTGGAGACGCGTGTCAGGAGATCCAAGGGAGTCAGAGTTCGGAGAATCGGGGTTCTCGTGAACAGAGAAATCTTGCCGTTTGGAATCGCGAAACACGAAATCCCGACGGGAGAGTTGTGTGGGCCACGGCAGGGGCTAGTGGAGGACAGGTGGCACAGTATCGGGAATTGGGAAAATGTAAGACCCGAAACCTTTGGCATCAAGATTCGTGATCCTGCGAATCCCAAAATCTCAATAGAAGTGACGGGAAGTGGAAAGGTCAACTCGCATGTGCACGTTGGAGTCTCGTCACGTTGAGTATCGGGAATCGGTGAACTACAGTGATCGATATCGTGAGTGGAAAAACCACGATAAGGAAATTACCGATAGAGGAAAGGGAGAAGTCAACGTTGACTGGTCATCGGGTCTCGAGGATTTGAGATCCTAGTGATCGACAGTGAACTTGCGAAGCCACGAGTTCCGATCCTCCGTAAATAAAGAAAGGGGGATCGCATGAAGAGAATCTGTGGGTGAAGAATTCTCGATAGGGAATTAGAAGAACATTTGAGTTCTTCAGGCCGAGGAGAAAGAAGATCCTATGAGAGCGGACGTGCTCCGAGGAGTGCGGCTGCGTCAAAGATCATCATGAAATTGTTAAAAGACAACAAGAAATCCTGGGACTTGAAGCTAAAATTTTCATTATGGGCTGACAGAGTTACAACAAAGAGGTAACTGAGTATTTCCCTTTTTCATCTTTTATATGGGTTTGAGGCTATTTTTCCTACTCAACTTCCCTTTCCTGTGGAAAAATTCCTCCAGGACTACCAAGGAGAATCTGATGATATGGTTAGGAGGATACATCAGCTGGTAGAAGTACATCAAGCTAGGGAGAAGTTGCTTGATAAATCTCAGGATCACCAACAGAAAATAAAACAAACCTTTGACAAGAGGGTGAACAATGAATATTTTCAGCTGGGAGATATGGTGCTCAAGTGGGATGCCCCCAAGAAAGACAGAGGAAAACATGGTAAATTTGAAGCCTTATGGATTGGTCCTTTCAATATTTCTGAAGTATTAAAGCTTGGAGGATTCCAAAGTTTTTGGTGGCCCTATAAATGGGCACTTTCTAAAAAAATATTTCACTTAAGCCATGATTGGCTTTTCACCATTGTAATTACCACTTCCTTTGTATTCTTTTTTGAATAAGAGACTCCATGACCCAAATTCTAAGGCACTAGGATTGCGTGTTCTTGGTAGCTTGTAGGGAGCATGCCATCTCTTGTGGAGCCAAATGTTATCACATAAAATTGTCCATAATCATGAATAACAGCTATGAACTCAGATGAGAAGGAAGGTGCAATCTACAGTAGTCGAGATCCCCTATGGAGTTCGATGTAGCACTATCTCCAAGTGCATTTGGAAGGATTCCAAAGTTGGCAGGTGGATAGAAGCTTTGGAGGGGTCACTAAAATAGTTGGTGTGCCCAGATCACAGGTCGCTATCAAATCAATGACCATCGATCATTTCAGCGCCACAAGCTACGCAAACTTTAAAATCCCAAGGGGGCCGAAATCCTAACCACAGTTTTGAGGGGAGGCTACATGGTAGAAGAGGGTTCATTTCGGTCCCGAAAGTGGTGTGGGCCAAAAACGTTTCCCACAGCCCCGAAATCACGTGTGCATATGATGCCTTATCCAATAGTGATAGGTGGTCATCGATAGTCGTCCCATTGTACTCCAATCCTAAGAAGGATTTAGTTAATGAGAAGGGACTGGTAGTTGAAACCTCAGCTCAATCCATAAATAGAAAGAAAGGAAATTATGGCTAAGGAGATAGAGATGTCATCCCAAGGTATAGTAGTGGACGGTTTCTTCTTGCAGTCCCATACTGATCCAAGTTTGCGTCTGATAGGTGGAAACACACACAGTCTTACAGAAGGTTGTGCAGACGTAAAGACTTGAATGGAATGGCCAGATCACACTCCTGGCAATTGGGGACTGATCTGATTATAAACAGATTAGTTCAAGATTTTGTTATGGTCATCAACTGGTTGAGTAGAGCTCCATATTTTGTAATATTTTGATAACAGAGTTGTTCTCTAGTTTTGTATGAGACTTGAGACTTTTGCATTAATAGAAGTTAGTTTCTTTCATCATCTTTTTTAATCAGTGTTGAAACACTCGTGCATGGAGGATCCAGAAGAGGGTTGTAGTAGTATTGTAATGTAGGTTTGATTACAGTATTGTTGTGACCAGTTTCAATCAATTTCTTTGTTATCTTGTTTCTTCTTATGCTAAAATGCTTGTGCATGGAGGATCCAGAAGAGTTGTTGTAGTCGCATAGTAATGGAGGTTTGATTATTATGTTAATGTGATATATTTCAGTGTTTGAAACTTAATTCCAAGACTACTCTTGTGCCTGAGTTTTTCCTCACCAACTTGCTTGAAAGGCGGATGCCCATGGAAGACTTGTTTAACTTTCTCACTAAGTCTTCCCTCTGCTCACCTTTAACCTTAAACCACTGACTGAAGTTAATGAGGAACTCATTTCCCTATGCATTGCTTGCCCAGTTTCTATGTTAAAACATTATTGTACTGATTTTTGTCCATTTGACCTCCATTCATAAACCTACCTCCACAAACATTTTGATGGGTACTGGGATTATCCTCTTGCAGTCTGAGGATGAATCTCAGTGCTAACACATTGAATAATCAATAACTATTTATTA
The DNA here is from genome assembly GCA_032191745.1 of Picea mariana. Lineage (NCBI taxonomy): Eukaryota > Viridiplantae > Streptophyta > Pinopsida > Pinales > Pinaceae > Picea > Picea mariana. The sequence goes on along the minus strand of JASDQU010306840.1, from coordinate 47,133 downwards.
TTATCATTTACTTATTATATATGATATTTAATAATCAATAATTATATTATTAATTATTATTCTAAGAGAATTTATTCATGATGTTGTCCAAACATCAACACACCCTCTCAATGAGGGAGAAATTCTGTATCATGCCAAGCTTTAATTTAAATTATACAAACTTCACCCTAGACTCCTGACACTTGTCTATTAGTCTTGGGAGACATCTCTCTCCCACTTGAACTGAGGAGAAACTCCTTTTGTGGCTCTCCCTCTGAGCCAATTAGTTCTCTCTAAGATCAGGCTCACTCTGAGTCTGCATGTAATAGCATATAACATCTTGAGTCTTTATTATTCATTGTCAAATCACCATGAATAGGAAAAAGACCACACCAGGATATTTCACCACAAGTACACACCTGTGAGTGAATGTCACCCTGATGCTAACTGACATGTGGAAAGCACTTCAAGCACCTCAAGTCCATATTATTCATTGTCATGATCAAGGAAGGACTATGTATGGGTCCATTTACCACATGTGCACCTTTATGATAAATGTATCCTATCTCCCTTGGTCTGCAGCCCAATCTAGGAGAAGGTCCACCCGATATTGAAACATCAATACTCCCTCTTAGCTAGGGAGGTATATTTTCATAGTAGTACACAACTACTGTCCAAAGACACACATTCTCCACCATTGTTACACAACCACCATAGTATAAAAAGGTTTGTCACACATGGCACTCCCATGTGGACTTCTAGAGGCTACTCCCTCTAGGAGCACTTAGGGTCAAATCCCCATAGTGTGTGAAGTCAAGGTCAACTCCCTTGACATGTCCTCATGTGCTCTCCACAAGGCATGTTGGTCTATAATCCCAAACACACTTATCCCTTCTCGTATAAGTCTCCCACTTATCCCGTCTCAGATAAGTGTCCTCACATATCAACTCAACTCAATTCATAGAGAAGTACAATTTGGAGAATTTATGTCACACATGGCACTCCCATGTGGACTTCTAGAGGCTACTCCCTTTAGAAACATTAGGGTCAACTCCCCATAGTGTGTGATGTTAAGGTCAAATCCCTTGACATGTGCTCTCCACGAGGGACATTGGGCTATCAGCCCAAACACACTTATCCCTTCTCAGATAAGTGCCATCACAAATCAACTCAACAAAGTCATAGAGGAGTATGATCTGAAGAATGTCTCAGGAAGTTGAAAACATCAACACTACCTCTTAGCGAGGGAGGCATTCTCTACCATGCCAAGTCTATCACGGAAGTACTTGAACTTCGTCTTGGTTTAGTAAAAACATCAACAACCTGCTCATCTATAGGAAGGCACTGCACCAATGCTTCTTTCCTCTACACCATGTCTCGGATGTAATGGTACTTGATCTCAATGTGGTTCGATTTGTCATGAAACAATGGATTCTCTGAGATCTTCACACAACTTTGGTTACCATAATGAATAATGGTGGAATCCAACACATGTTCAGATAAATATGCAAGGATATTTCGAAGCCACACTACTTCACGGAATGACATACCTAATGAAATGTACTTTTCTTATGTTGTGATTAAAGCCACAGAAGTATATTTCCTGCTACACCAGGAAATCATGGAATATCCTAAAGTGAAGAAACACCCAAAGGTGCTCTTTCTGTCCACTATGCTCCCTGCCCAATCAAATTCAATATATTCCTACAATATCATATCAATATTGGAACTATATCTCATACCATGTTCAACTGTGCCTCGTAGTTAACTCAACACATGCTTCACAAAAATCCAGTGTGTCTATCTCAGTTGACTCATAAATTGGCTAAGTGCACTCACTACATAGAAAATATTTGGTCCAGTTTTAACCATATACATCAATAATCCAATCAACTATCTATAGAGGTTTAGATCAATCTCGTTGGAATCAAAAGAAGATACACATAGTTTCTTCAAATTCATCACCATTGGTGTAGTCATGGGCTTACAATTCAACATCCCAAACTTCTTCAATATCTCAATTGTGTACTTCCTCTGACTCGGGAATATATCATCATTTCTCTGTCACACCTCTAGTTTGAAGAAGTAGTGCATCATACCAAGGTACTTCATATCAACATTAGAGGCCAATGCATACTTGCATTCAACAATAAGGCTCTTTGTACCGATGAGGAATAAATCATCAATGTAGAGGACCAAAATCAGGGACTCACCATTAACAGTTGTGTAGGATATGTTGGGATTGGAAACACTTTTTTTGAAGCCCAAAATCATCATGTGTCCATCAATCCTCACATACCAAGCTCGAGGTGGCTGCTTGAGTCCATACAAGGTCTTCTTCAACCTGCACACATGAGACTCCCTCTCATGTATCACGAAACCATATGGTTGCTCGATGTATAATTATTCCTCAATCTCTTAATTGAGAAAGGTTGTCTTTACATCCATCTGGTGTACTCTCCAACCCATGGATGTTGCAGGGGAAATAATCATCTAGATAGAAGTGTATTGAGCAACAATATAAAATGTCTCCTCATAATCTATTCCCTCCACCTGAGAGAATTCTCTAGCAACAAATCTCAATTTGTGTCTCTTGATGCTCTCGTCAACTATGTGTTTGATCTCGTAGATCCATTTGGAAGTCATTACAGACTTCCCCTCAGGTCTCAGAACAATATCCCACACATCATTCTTCATGATGGATTGATACTCCTCCATCATGACATCTCTCCATAATGAATGACTAGTTTCCTCCTCATAACATGAAGGCTCAAAATGAATGATGTGGCTCATAGTTGCGGCATAGCATGAATATATCAAAGTCTCTTGCTCACTCAGAAGGTACCACGAGAAGTTGCATATCCTTCTGCCTCCTACAAATTCTGATGAGCCCATGTAGGTCTCTTCCAACCTATGATAATATCTCCGGGAACATCAATTGGAGCTACAGGATCAATGAGATCAATTGGGTCAATTGGATCCATCTCCATGTGAGATCCTTTAGATCTCTTAAGGATACCTCCTCCTCAAAGGTAACATCTCTACTCACCTCAATCTGTCTGTGACCATGGATGTAGATCTGGTATGCCTTTGAAGACTCATTGTACCCCACAAATGTACCCTTTTTTCCTAAAGGGTCTAGCTTGATCATTTTCTCCTTGGGTACATGAATGTATATTGGACACCCAAATATCTTGAAGTGTCCAACCTCAGGCTTCACTTTGGTGAAGACCTCCTTGAGCGTCTTTTTCCTCAAAGTCTTATGAGGACTTCTATTTTGAACATACAATGTAGTCATGGATTCCTTTTCCCATAGAAACATAGGTAAATGTTGATCATTCTAAGTCTTCTTGGACCATACTTGATATATCGAAGTTCCCTCATGAAACCAATGTCTCGAGAAGCTGAAAAACATCAACACTCCCTTTGGAGTTGGAGGTGAATCCTCATTTGTCTCTTCTCCCTCTTACACTGAAGGTAGCTCTTCCTCCTTCTCTGGATGTAACTCAATCTCTGCTCCCTCTGGATGTAGTACCGCCTACCTCTCTGGGAGTGCCTCTACATACACTAGAACTTCTGCCATGCCTGCTTCAACAACATCTGATGGCTCGACTCATGTACTGGGACTGCTACACCTACTCCCTCTGAGTCCCATAATGTGTTTGTCTCCTCTACTGGATCTACCATATTTGTGCTATAGTCTGTCTTGACTCATTGTATCTGTGATCATTGTAACTGTCTCTGTTATCTGGCATGGTCCCGTCCTGGGAGGCACATTGCTCCTAGAGACTTCCTATCTCTGAGCATCTCTGACAATGTCTCTCCTTGATATCATGTTGGAAGGTCTTTCCCTCCATGTCTTCCTCCTTTGACCATCATTATGGCTCCTTCTCAGATCTATTACTTGAGACCTTCCCGAAACAAGAGACAAGAACAACAAAAAACATCTCCTAGAGGAGATCAATTTATCTTGTGGACAGCTATATACAGTCACCCTCCAAAAAATATGTCTTCTACTATGACCAACACACATCCATCATATACTCAATGTCATATGGCTACCAGCACACATCCATCATATACTCGATATCATATGGCTACCAACACACATCCAACATATACTCAATGTCATACGGCTACCAACACACATACATCATATACTCGATGTCATACGCCTAACCATGTTGATTTTCTAGTGTTAAATTAAACAAGAACAATTTTCCGCAAGTGGTAATTACTTCCAATGATATATGATATTACTTTAGTAAACACTAGAAAATCACTAAGTAACTTGGAAAATTTCAACTTCTTAGTCTCTTCCTTAGATCACTTATCCCACGTGTGAGAGAGAAAAAATATGTGTGTCTATTGTTGTGTCTTTCAAGTGTCTTTTTATAGTAATATTAGATTGATCCAAAAAAGACGTGTCTCTTTCTTATAAATAGTCGGAGAATACATCACCTAACTACCCAAAGATTAATTTGGTTATAATCCATCCAAGTAGTATTTGAATTTTTTAAATTGTTCCTTCATAATTCATGTGATTCTTTGCATAAATATAGGTAGAAGTAAATATGTAGTACATTCCTCATAATTAGGTCATTAGAGATTTTTTTACTAGAAATTACTACCTACCATAATTTATGGAATTCTTTCTATAATTTAGGTAGGAGTAAAAAGTAAATATGTTGTACATAGAGATTGTAACAACCCCATAAATTTAACATTCCCAACATTTTACTCTACTCTCATTTTCATGGGCCCTCCTCTAAAGGAGTCAAGCCCAGTCCAACTCTGATACCATGTTGTTTTTCTTCATATGATCGATATATTATTACAATGATGAGTGTTCCATATATAGGGAACATATGGTGACCATCCATGAAAGGATATGTCCCTTTAATAATAAATAATTATTTATTATTATCATTTACTTATTATATATGATATTTAATAATCAATAATTATATTATTAATTATTATTCTAATAGAATGTCTTCGGGTGTTGTCCAACCATCAACATTATTAACATATGGATTACATTTAAATTGATTGATATGATTTTCATATAGTTTGGGAATCTCATTATATTTTCAACAAACACATAATGTGATATTATGTGAGGCTTTCCACTATGCATTGATATGGCTATCAAAGTTGCATTTACAGCCACGTTTATGGTTATAGGTTATATGTTTAAGTTTTTTAACTTTTGATTAGAGTAGTCATTGTACATTTTCTATTTACTTGGTCTTTTATAATTGTTTAAAGTGCCATTTGTCAACTCATCTTTGAGCATGGAAGGAAGTGGGAAGGAATTAGCCATCTCCCTCCTACAAGAATGTAGAATGGACCTCTTAGGAAAATAATCCTCTTTTGTTGTATTTAATTATCATATCTCATATTTTTCAAATTTATATATTAATTTTATTCATAACTCCACCGAACCCATAGGCTTAACTCAAGTGGTCATGAGTTATATGTGAGACCTATTATCTCTCCGCAAAGTTTGGGGAGGTCCTAGGTTTGACTCTCTTGATCCCTAGGGGTTAGGCTTTGTAATAAAGGTGGAAACAAATCCAACCACTCTTTGAATAAATAGAGACTTTTCTAATACTATGAATTCAACATGTTTATCCCCCTTTTAATTTTAATTTTTATTTTTATGCATTTATTAATTTTTACCAATCTTACTTGTAAAGTATTTTATTATTATTATAGTCAAAATGATTATATTTAATTAATTATTCATTGATCCAAGAGGTTCTTTCTACACCTGAGTGTGAGGGAGATGTGTAATTCCCTTGATGCTCAACATGGAGTTGACATGTGGCATTTAAAAAACAAAAAACAATGTCCATCTTAAGTAAAATTTTCCAATTGTGTTTGTGTGTGTGTATTAAGAACCGGTGTAGATCCATCTTAACTCTATATGTAGCATGGGCAGAGAGGGATCAAGTCCTTTGAGGTGAAAAATGTTTTTAGATTGAAAAAACTTGAGAAAATATTTGGACATCAAGGGATTTAATCCATGTCGGTGCATGATAGATCTAGATTCAAGATGGATTTATGTTGGTTTATTAATTTTGACTAATTCGTCCCTCTTTGAGTGCAGGGTATTATTTTTCTTATATTTCTTTTGTTCTCATTTTGAACTGCTACTACCTATACATTTGGATTTAGTGTTGATGGGTGGAGCATCCACTTAAAATATACACACATTTTTAGGAATAAGCCAATGAAACACACACACACATGCACACACACACACACACACACACACACACACACACATTTGCATAGGAGGGGAAGGAGAAGAAACAAACATAATCACATGACAACCAATCATTCATTATGTTAACGGGACCTACCACTCCCTTATGGCTGCCCCTATTGAAATAACGGTCATGGCATATTGGAGCTCAATGGACGACAAAGTCATCCCTTATACCTTCTCACACTCTCTTTCACGATCTTCTCTAGAATTTCACATGTAAATGTCCTTATGTTTGAGGTGTGTGCAGGTTTTCATTGTGACACAAAATAAGAATTGGGTTGTAGTTAATAGATGTGAAACAATCACTCCAAATCAATTGAAATCATTGCCTACTATTATCAATTGATATTTAAATGGAACATTATCAATGTACATATAGATCTCTCCAAGCAATCAAATCCAAACTAATTAAACTCATTGTCTACTTCTATCATTTGATATTTAAATGGAACTTTATCAATGTACATATAGATCTCTCCATTAAAATGTAGATAATCTCTGAAGCGTAGGAGTGGGTGTTATAATTTCTCTATTACATACGCATAGATATGAATTTGGAACTTGCAAGTTGCATGCAGGGATCAAATTTCGATCCTTAATGGCACCTCAAGTGTCCTTTATCTCTTCATAGAAGGACATCAACTAATTTCCCCTCCAAAAAAAAAATTAAGTATAAAATTCATTGCTAATCACAAAGTGAGGACCATTGTGTATCGTTGCAATAAAATGACAATCACTCTTATAATATAATATGTCAATATTTAACTTTTAAAAATAAAGACATGAAATTAAAGAGGAATCTGTAAGTAATAATGATAATATTAACTCCATTTACAACCTTTTTATTCTAACTTACACACACACACACACACACACACACACACACACACACACACACACATATATATTGGTACTAGGCTAATCCCAATTATTACATTGGTACTAGACTATCATTGATTTCAACGAGATAGGGATTATTGAGTCTTTCTCACTTCATATGTCCTATAAAAAAAGGATTTTTTGAAGTGGAAGAAACAATACTAGTATGTGGAAATTAATCATTTGTTAAAAACAATAAAGCAAAGAGATAATTGCATCAACATGTTTGTCTATTTAGATTAAACATGTATGAGAAGCAAGGTCGAGATTTTTTGGTTTTTGTAAGTTCCATCATCACAACATACGAAAAGTAAAATATATTATTTAAGTTATTATATTTTCCATTGGTTTTTGTAGCTTTCTAGATGGAAGCATATGAAAGGTAAGTAGAATATATTATTTATTCCTAGTAAAACTAGTTTCATCATTCTATGATTTCCTTTCCAATTTTTCTAATGTTAGTAATCTTGAATATAAACAAAAGTATGTCGAAGCACATGCAAGAAGAACCATGTGTTATTTCAAGTGAACTCTTTTTTTTCAATATTTGTTTTGGTAATGGTGTCTTTGGACCTATTTCACAAGTAGAGTTGTAAGTGCCCTTGATATAAGATTTTAATGAGATTTTGTTGGTCATGGTAAAAACTCAATTCTACATATGTTCCATGGAAACTCAAGTTTCGGTAATTATAAATCTCATTTATGTGATGAGTGAAACATAATTACAACAATTAAATAGCATCTAGTCCACTACAACTTTTCATGACTTCCAACAACTAGAATTTTGAATTATAATATATTTAGTGCATAGACATGAATATCAAAGGTTCCAAGTTCTCTGAAATGTTATATTCAGATATATTTCTAAAAGCGCATGATGGTTGATATTACTGTATGTGTTTTTAGAATAATTTCTAAAATTGATCAGGTAAACTTGTCGAAGTTTCAAAGTGAAAAATATTTTATCTTATTTAGTGATCTCATGCTTCTTCTATTAAGTTAGACTTTAGATTATCCCTTTCAAGATTTATATGGCATTGGTTTATGATTTGCTTATAAGAAGATCATTATATTGTATCCATCCATACACCATAAAAAGGCTATCATTTTTACAAACCATTATAACATGCATTCAATATTGTTTTTCAATTATGTTCCAAGATTAGGTAATTTTATGTGGAAGTGTTCAAGGTAAACTTTCAGCAAAAATAACACTTCTTTAACAGGGATTACACATTGTAAGATACCCACTATTATCAATGTGTTAAGAACCAAATATCAGTATAGCATAGAAAATCCTCAGAAAAAGTACTCAACGCCCTGAAAAAGAGATAATTTCAGATAATAAGCCTCTTCGAGGGGGCAACCTCCTTTTACCCCACTTAAATGTTCAAGTACAAGATGATTCAAAATGAAAATGTCTCCTTGGTATATATAAGAGACTAGGAGGTATAATTACAACTAATGGCATAAAGCCAACATAAAAAAAATAACATTACTAATATATTATGCTCCAATTAAGGGGTAATGAGCCACTAATGGCCTAAAGTCGACATAAATAAAATAACATTACTAATATAATATGCCCCAATTAAGGGGTAATGAGCCAATATTAGGGCTTAACATGTCCCTCCCCTTGAGACAATTGTTTCCCGCAACGCTTGAGTAACCCTGGATGCTTTTATATAAAAGACTCACCTTCCCAAGTGGAATCTTCAGCCGGTAGTTTCCTCCATTTAATGAGATACTCTGAAATGGATCTATTCCTCAGCTGGTGAATTCGTGTGTTAGTGATGGCTTCAGTCTCCAATATGATTTTTCCTTCCTCGTCAAGTTCTGGTAATATAGTTTGAACTGGGATCTTTTCACCTATAACCTTCTTTAAGCATGAAACATGGAAAATTGGGTGTACTCGTGAAGATGTAGGCAGCTCCAATTTGTATGCCATAGTACCAATCTTTTGCAACACCTTATAAGGGCCATAGTACTTTGGTGATAATTTATTATCCTTCTTAGCTTGCTTACGGGACATCTGTTTGTATGGTTGTAGTCTTAAAAATACCCAATCCCCTACTTCAAAACTTCTTTCACTACGATGTTGATCTACTTGTTGTTTCATGTGATTCTGTGCCATGGTCAGGTTGTTCTTTAAGATTTGGAGAACTTTTTGTTGATTCTCGATGTGATCTTCCACTACTTGAACCTTAGATTTTTCTTTTAGAGAAGAAGTGATGGAAGGAGGATGGTATCCATAAAGTGACATAAATGGTGTCATTTTTGTTGCAGTATGAAAGGAAGTGTTATACCACCATTCTACCAAGGGTAACCATTTGAACCATTGTGTTTGTTTATCAAAGACAAAGCAACGAAGGTATCCTTCCAGACATTTGTTCACTATCTCAATTTGTCCATCAGATTGAGGATGATAGGATGAGCTATGAGCCAATTGAGTACCCAAACAAGAAAATAATTCTGTCCAAAANTGAACTGTCTCCATGAATGTGGTGGCAGCTGTACTAGCTTTGAAGGGATGAGAGAGTGCACAAAAGTGTGCGTACTTGGTCAGTTTATCAACAATCACCATGATGACACTCTTTCCTTCAGACTTTGGTAACCCTGTGATGAAATCCATAGAAACCTCCTCCCATCACTGACTTGGGATGGATAATGGTTGTAAAATACCTGGGGTCTTAATTGTTTCCACCTTATTTTGTTGGCAAACCAAACATTCTACCACAAACCTTTGAACATCAGTTTTAAGGTCATCCCCAAAAAAATCCTTCTTGACTCTATGGTAGGTTTTCAAAAATCCTGAGTGCCCTCCTACTAGAGAGGTGTGCAATTCCAATAGTACCTTTTGTTTGAGTTGGGAGTTTTACATAAATATAAGCGATCTTTGTACCATAGTGAATCATTTTTCCATGTAAATGTATCTGATGCACTGGAATCCTGCTACAACTTTTGAATGAGAGTCCACACTTTTTCCTCATTCTTCCATTCATCCCTTACTTCTATTATCCGATCGGGTTGGATGATCGAGATAGCACAGAGAAAGGCCTCAACATCTTCATCCTTTCTTGAGAGTTCATCTGCCACAACATTTTGCTTCCCCTTTTTATAGACGATTTCAAAATCATAACCCAATATCTTGGTTACCCATTTTTGTTGATCTTCTGAAGATAGTCTTTGTTCCAAGAAGTATTTAAGACTATCATGATCTGTTTTGACCTTGAAGTGCCTACCTATTAGGTAAGGACACCATTTCTTCAATGCATGTAATATTGCCATCATTTCTTTCTCATAAATGGGTTTGTGTAAGTCCTTTCCTTTGAGTGGTCGACTTT
>JASDQU010306840.1:12691-28348 GCA_032191745.1 Picea mariana | reverse complement strand
TAGATTTTCAAGGGTAGCCAGAGTTTTGCACGATCAAAGTTCCAAGCATTTCAAATCTTTATCCCTAAGGTATCTTCCCCATTTCAAACTGACACAAATGATCAGAAAATCAATTGGATTTCTGGATTGTTTGAAAATTGAAATTGTTACATCATCGGATTCTGGAAAGGGGGGGAAGAAAGCTACATTAATACACTGCTCCATTATGGACTAGGCTAAAACTGTAGCAAACAAACTCACTTTGTAGGCAAAAAATGGGGCTAATTCTATCCATATTTTTAGGGGTAGACTRAATTTCACACGATTGAAGTTCCATGCATTTCAAAACCTTACCCCCACGTTTTGCCCCATTTTAAGCCAATCTAAAGGCTAAGATCATTGGAGTTCCATATTGGGTGGAAATTTAAATTGCTAGGTCGCTTAATTCTGATAGGGGAGGGAAGAATGCTACATAAATACAATGCACTCGTTATATCCATGTAGCATTCTTCCCTTCTCTATACATTCTAACAATTTAAATTTTAAACCAATTTGGAATTTTGATTGATTGAGCATTTGGGGTGGTTTAAAACAAGTGCAGCATGTTGCGATGTACTACCTCCTAAACTAATAAATTATTTAATTGATGCATCTATCTATCCCCAATAATGAAAAATCTATATATAAAAGAGTAGTTCGAGAAGCTAGCGCCTATGATTAAAGACATTATACACAAATTAGCAATACTAGAAAAAGAAGATAGGGAAGATACCAATGGCCATGCTCAAGCCACATGTTCTTATCGTTGTTCCAACTGACTACTTACCTAACTGCCGATCCCTTTCACTACTCATCTATATATTAGTTTTGGCATAGCGTCAATTACGAACGCGCTGAAAGAAAATTTTAAATATTAAAAAAATATTCTGATATTTGTATTTATTTAAATAAACCATTAATTGAAAGTCTGCTGATTTGAAAGCCATGACAAGAAATGACTATGGATTCAATTCAAACTTTATATAATAAATGGAGTCTCGAACTCTGTGAAGGCTGCAATAACACTATGAATTTATTGACCAATGAGAAGTTAAAAAAATATGATTGTAATTATATTAAAAAATATTTTTTTTTACTTGTTATGTTCAACATTGAAATGGATACAAATTTTTCAAGTCAACACACAACTAATATGAAAGTCAATGCTAACTCATTGCAATATACTTCCGAAGGAAGTACAATAAGGCATAACCCCTCATGGAAAAGTTTTGAAAATCATTAAACTTTATTGATGCTAAGCTTAGGCTACCCCTAAAAATTTGATTAAATTTAATCACATTTTTTTGATTGAAAAGTGGGTTGGTTTGTTACAAATTTAAACTATTCTGATATAATGTTCTTAATGGACAAAGCTAAAAGCAACAAACCCACTTTTCAGACAAAAATAGAATTAAATCCAACCAATTTTTCACGGACAAGTTGAGTTTTTTCCATTCTCGGATAAGTGTCCCACTTATCCCTTGTCGGATAAGTTCCATCACAAATCAACTCAAAAAAGTCACAGAGGAGTATGATCTGAAGAATGTCTCAAGAAGTTGAAAAAATCAACACTACCTCTCAGCGAGGGAGGCATTCTCTGCCATGCCAAGTCTGTCATGGAAGTACTTGAACTTTGTCTTGGTTTGGTAAAAACATAAACAACCTGCTCATCTATAGGAAGGCACTGCACCAATACTTCCTTCCTCTGCACCATGTCTCAGATGTAATGGTACTTGATCTCAATGTTGTTCGATTTGTCATGAAACAATGGATTCTCTGAGATCTTCACACAACTTTGGTTACCATAATGAATAATGGTGGAATCCAACACATGTTCAAATAAATATGCAAGGATATTTCGAAGCCACACTACTTCACGGAATGACATACTTAATGAAATGTACTTTTCTTATGTTGTGATTAAAGCAACGGAAGTATATTTCCTGCTACACCAAGAAATCATGGAATATCCCAAAGTGAAGAAACACCCAAAGGTGCTCTTTCTGTCCACTATGCTCTCTGCCCAATCAGAGTCAATATATTCCTGCAATATCATATCAATATTGGAAGTATATCTCATACCATGTCCAACTGTGCCTCGTAGTTAACTCAACACATGCTTCACAAAAATCCAGTGTGTCTATCTCGGTTGACTCATAAATTGGCTAAGTGCACTCACTACATAGAAAATATTTGGTCTAGTGTTAACCATATACATCAATAATCCAATCAGCTATCCATAGAGGTTCAGATCAATCTCGTCGGAATCAAAAGAAGATACACTTAGTTTCTTCAAATTCATCACCATTGGTGTAGTCATGGGCTTACAATTCAACATCCTAAACTTCTTCAATATCTCAACTGTGTACTTCCCTTAACTCAGGAATATCTCATCATTTCTCTGTCACACCTATAGTTCAAAGAAGTAGTGCATCATACCAAGGTACTTCATATCAACATCAGAGGCCAATGCATACTTCCATTCAACAATAAGTCTCTTTGTACCGATGAGGAATAAATCATCAATGTAGAGGACCAAAATCAGGGACTCGCCATTAACAGTCGTGTAGTATATGTTGGGATTGGAAACAATTTAATTGAAGCCCAAAATCATCATGTGTCCATCAATCCTCACATACCAAGCTCGAGGTGGTTGCTTGAGTCCATACAAGGTCCTCTTCAACCTGCACACATGAGACTCCCTCTCATGTATCACGAAACCATATGGTTGCTCGATGTATAATTCTTCCTCAATCTCTCAATTGAGAAAGGTTGTCTTTACATCCATCTGGTGTACTCTCCAACCCATGGATGTTGCAGGGGAAATAATCATCCGGATAGAAGTGTATTGAGCAACAAGATAAAATGTCTCCTCATAATCTATTCCCTCCACCTGAGAGAATTCTCTAGCAACAAATCTCATTTTGTGCCTCTCGATGCTCTCATAAACTATGTGTTTGATCTCGTAGATCCATTTGGAAGTCATTACAGACTTCCCCTCAGGTCTCGGAACAATATCCCACACATCATTCTTCATGATGGATTGATACTCATCCATCATGACATCTCTCCATAATGAATGACTAGTTTCCTCCTCATAACATGAAGGCTCAAAATGAATGATGTGGCTCATAGTTGCGGCATAGCATGAATATCTCGAGGTCTCTTGCTCACTCAGAAGGTACCACGAGAAGTTGCATATCCTTCTGCCTCATGCAAAGTCTGATGAGCCCATGTAGGTCTCTTCCAACCTACAATAATATCTTCGGGAACATCAATTGGAGCTTCAGGATCAATGAGATCAATTGGGTCAATTGGATCCATCTCCATGTGAGATCCTTTAGATCTCTTAAAGGATACCTCCTCCTCAAAGGTAACATCTCTGCTCACCTCAATCTGTCTCTGACCATGGATGTAGATCTGGTATGCCTTTGAAGACTCATTGTACCCCACAAATGTACCCTTTTTTCCTAAAGGGTCTAGCTTGATCCATTTCTCCTTGGGTACATGAATGTATATTGGACACAAAAATATCTTGAAGTGTCCAACCTCGGGCTTCACTTTGGTGAAGGCCTCCTTGAGTGTCTTTTTCCTCAAAGTCTTATGAGGACTTCTATTTTGAACATACATTGTAGTCATGGATTCCTTTTCCCACAGAAACATAGGTAAATGTTGATCATTCTAAGTCATCTTGGACCATACTTGATATATCAAATTTCCCTCATGAAACCAATGTCTCGAGAAGATGAAAAACATCAGCACTCCCTTTGGAGATGGAGGTGAATCCTCCTTTGTCTCTTCTCCCTCTTACACTGAAGGTAGCTCTTCCTCCTTCTCTAGAGGTAACTCAATCTATGCTCCCTCTGGATGTATTACCACCTCCCTCTCTGGGAGTGCCTCTACATACACTGGAACTTCTGCCATGCCTGCTTCAACAACATCTGATGGCTTGACTCATGTACTAGGACTGCTACACCTACTCCCTCTGAGTCCCATAATGTGTTTGTCTCCTCTACTGGATCTACCATATTTGTGCTACAGTCTGTCTTGACTCATTGTATCTGTGATCATTGGAACTGTCTCTGCTATCTGGCATGGTCCCATCCTGGGAGGCACATTGCTCCTAGAGACTTCCTATCTTTGAACATCTCTGACAATGTCTCTCCTTGATATCATGTTGGAAGGTATTTCCCTCCATGTCTTCCTCCTGTGACCGTCATTATGGCTCCTTCTCATATCTGTTACTTGAGAACTTCCAAAAACAAGAGATAAGAACAACAAAAAACATCTCCTAGAGGAGATCAATTTATCTTGTGGACAACTATATACAATCACCCTCCAAAAAATATGTCTTCTACTATTACCAACACACATCCATCATATACTCGATGTCATATGGCTACCAACACACATCCATCATATACTTGATATCATATGGCTACCAACACACATCCAACATATACTTGATGTCATACGGCTACCAACACACATACATCATATACTCAATGTCATACGCCTAACCATGTTGATTTTCTAGTGTTAAATTAAACAAGCACAATTTTCTGCAAGTGGTAATTACTTCCAATGATATCCGATATTACTTTAGTAAACACTAGAAAATCACTAAGTAACTTGGAAAATTTCAACTTCTTAGTCTCTTCCTCGGATCACTTATCCCACGTGTGAGAGAAAAAAAATATGTGTGTCTATTGTTGTGTCTTTCAAGTGTCTTTTTATAGTAATATTAGATTGATCCAAAAAAGACGTGTCTCTTTCTTATAAATAGTCGGAGAATACATCGCCTAACTACCCAAAGATTAATTTGGTTATAATCCATCCAAGTAGTATTTGAATTTTTTAAATTGTTCCTTCATAATTCATGTGATTCTTTGCATAAATATAGGTAAAAGTAAATATGCAATACATTCCTCATAATTAGGTCATTAGATATTTTTTTACTAGAAATTACTGCCTACCATAATTTATGGAATTTTTTCTATAATTTAGGTAGGAGTAAAAAGTAAATATGTTGTACATAGAGATTGTAACAACTCCATAAATTTAACATTCCCAACATTTTACTCTACTCTCATTTTCGTGGGCCCTCCTATGAAGGAATCAAGCCCATGTTGTTTTTCTTCATATGATCAATATATTATTACAATGATGAGTGTTCCATATATAGGGAACATATGGTGACCATCCATGAAAGGATGTGTCCCTTTAATAATAAATAAGTATTTATTATTATCATTTACTTATTATATATGATATTTAATAATCAATAATTATATTATTAATTATTATTCTAAGAGAATGTCTTCCAATTTTGTCCAACCATCAACATTATCAACATATGGATTACATTTAAATTGATTGATATGATTTTCATACAATTTGGGAATCTTATTATATTCTCAATGAACACATAATGTGATATTATGTGAGGCTTTCCACTATGCATTGATATGGCTATCAAAGTCGCATTTACAACCACGTTTATGGTTATAGGTTAAATGTTTAAGTTTTTTAACTTTAGATTAGGGTAGTCATTGTACATTTTCTATTTACTTGGTCTTTTATAATTGTTTAAAGTGTCGTTTGTCAACTCAGCTTTGAGCATGGAAGGAAGTGGGAAGGAATTACCCATCTCCCTCCTATGAGAATGTATAATGGACCTCTTGCAAAAATAATCCTCTTTTGTTGTATTTAATTATCATATCTCATATTTTTCAAATTTATATATTAATTTTATTCATAACTCCACCGAACTCATAGGCTTAGCTCAAGTGGTCATGAGTTATATGTGAGACCTATTATCTCTCTGCAAATGTTGGGGAGGTCCTAGGTTTGACTCTCTTGATCCCCTCGGGGTTAGGCTTTGTAATAAAGGTGGAAACAAATCCAACCACTCTTTGAATAAATACAGACTTTTCTAATACTATGAATTCAACATGTTTATCCCCCTTTTAATTTTAATTTTTATTGTTATGCATTTATTAATTTTTACCAATCTTACTTATAAAGTATTTTATTATTATTATAGTCAAAATGATTATATTTAATTAATTATTCATTGATCCAAGAGGTTCTTTCTACACCTGAGTGTGAGGGAGATGTGTAATTCCCTTGATGCTCAACACGGAGTTGACACATGGCATTTAAAAAAAAAAATCAATGTCCATCTTAAGTAAAATTTTCCAATTGTGTTTGTGTGTGTGTATTAAGAACCAGTGTAGATCCATCTTAACTCTATATGTAGCATGGGCAGAGAGGGATCAAGTCCTTTGAGGTGAAATTTTTTTTTAGATTGAAAAAACTTGAGAAAATATTTGGACATTGAGGGATTTAATCCATGTCGGTGCATGATAGATCTAGATTCAAGATGGATTTATGTTGGTTTATTAATTTTGACTAATTCGTCCCTCTTTGAGTGGTATTATTTTTCTTTTATTTATTTTGTTCTCATGTTGAACTGCTACTACCTATACATTTGGATTCAGTGTTGATGGGTGGAGTGTCCACTTAAAATATACACATGTTTTTAGGAATAAATCAATGAAACACACACACGCACACACACGCGCGTGCACGCGCACACACACACACACACACACACACACACACACACACACACACACACACATTTGCATAGGAGGGGAAGGAGAAGAAACAAACATAATCACATGACAACCAATCATTCATTATGTTAATGAGACCTACCACTCCCTTATGGCTGCCCCTATTGAAATAAGGGTCATGGCATATTAGAGCTCAATGGACGACAAAGTCATCCCTTATACCTTCTCACATTCTCTTTCATGATCTTATCTAGAATTTCACATGTAAATGTCCTTATGTTTGAGGGGTGTGCAGGTTTTCATTGTGACACAAAATAAGAATTGGGTTGTAGTTAATAGATGTGAAACAATCACTCCAAATCAATTGAAATCATTGCCTACTATTACCAATTGATATTTAAATGGAACATTATCAATGTACATATAGATCTCTCCAAGCAATCGAATCCAAACTAATTAAACTCATTGTCTACTTCTATCAATTGATATTTAAATGGAACTTTATCAATGTACATATAGATCTCTCCATTAAAATGTAGATAATCTTTGAAGCGTAGGAGTGGGTGTTATAATTTCTCTATTACATACGCATAGATATGAATTTGGAACTTGCAAGTTGCATGCAGAGATCAAATTTCGAGCCTTAATGGCACCTCAAGTGTCCTTTATCTCTTCATAGAAGGACATCAACTAATTTCCCGTCCAAAAAAAAATTAAAGTATAAAATTCATTGCTAATCACAAAGTGAGGACCATTGTATATCGTTGCAATAAAATGACAATCACTCTTATAATATGTTAATATTTAACTTTTAAAAATAAAGACATGAAATTAAAGAGGAATCTGCAAGTGATAATGATAATGTTAACTCCATTTACAACCTTTTTATTCTAACTTTCCATATATATATATATATATATATATATATATATATTAGACTAATCCCAATTATTACATTGATACTAGACTAATCCTAATTATTAGTAATGATATCATTGATTTCAACGAGATAGGGATTATTGAGTCTTCCTCACTTCATATGTCCTATAAAAAAAAAAAAGGATTTTTTGAAGTGGAAGAAACAATACTAGTATGTGGAAATTAATCATTTGTTAAAAAAATAAAGCAAAGAGATAATTGCATCAACATGTTTGTCTATTTAGATTAAACATGTATGAGAAACAAGGTTGCGATTTTTCGGTTTTTGTAAGTTCCATCATCACAACATACGAAAAGTAAAATATATTATTTAAGTTATTATATTTTCCATTGGTTTTTGTAGCTTTCTAGATGGAAGCATATGAAAGGTAAGTAGAATTAAGCTATTGTTTATTATTTATTCCTAGTAAAACTAGTTTCATCGATTTCCTTTCCAATTTTTCTAATGTTAGTAATCTTGAATATAAACAAAAGTATGTCGAAACACATGCAAGAAGAACCATGTGTTATTTCAAGTGAACTCTTTTTTATCAATATTTGTTTTGGTAATGGTGTCTTTGGACCTAGTTCACAAGTAGAGTTGTAAATGCCCTTGAAATAAGATTTTAATGAGATTTTGTTGATCATGGTAAAAACTCGATTCTACATATGTTCCATGGAAACTCAAGTTTTGGTAATTATAAATCTCATTTATGTGATAAGTGAAACATAATTACAACAACTAGTCCACTACAACTTTTCATGACTTCCAACAATTAGAATTTTGAATTATAATATATTCAATACATAGACATGAATATCAAAGGTTTAAAATTCTCTGAAATGTTATATTCAGATATATTTCTAAAAGCATATGATGGTTGATATTATTGTATGTGTTTTTAGAATAATTTCTAAAATTGATCAGGTAAACTTGTCGAAGTTTCAAAGTGAAAAATAATTTATCTTATTTAGTGATCTCATGCTTCTTCTATTAGGTTAGACTTTAGATTATCCCTTTCAAGATTTATATGGCATTGGTTTATGATTTGCTTATAAGAAGATCATTATATTGTATTCATCCATACACCATAAAAAGACTATCATTTTTACAAACCATTGTAACATGCATTCAATATTATTTTTCAATTATGTTCCAAGATTAGGTAATTTTATGTGGAAGTGTTCAAGGTAAAATTTCAGCAAAAATAACACTTCTTTAAGAGGGATAACACATTGTAAGATACCCACTATTATCAATGTGCAATTTTTTTTGTGAAACTAAGTATAAGATTTTGCTGTCCAATATGTAGTGTCAACACTCTCGAGATCTCCTTTTCCCATTTTCAAATGAGAAACATAATGTATTTTTAGTTGTTAACATTAAAAAATAAAACTAATTATAATCCTTCGAAATAACATCCTTCGCTCTTTGAATTTAGTGTCGACTTTACTTTTTAAATTTAATCCCTACTTGCATGCACTGATCAAGACCATATCTAGGTAGGAGTTGGAATTTGAAATCCAATCTACTCGTCAAATGTGAAGGTTATAACAACGTTATTAAACATTTTAAGCATTTCCCTTAACTTTTATGATGGTCAACCATGATTTGTCATTATATTTGATAGGTAAATCGTCTTGCGGTGATTTACCCATCAAATGTCATATCTAATAGCATGTACAGGGTATGAATTAGATTGCATGGACAATTCACCCATAAAATTCCATCCCCAGACAAGTAGGTAGACAGTTTGGATTTGATTGCATGAGTTGATTCACTATTTGACTAGAGAGCACGAGGTAGATGGATTGGAAAGCAATGCATGCACATCAATTGACAATGGAGGCACATGAAAATTCAATAGGGTGATTTGCCTGTCCAATTCCATATCTGATAGCAAGAAAAGGGCTTGGATTGGATTGCATGGACAATTTACCCGTCAAATTCTATCCCTAGACTAGTAAGCAAATGGTTTGGATTGGATTGCATGGACAATTTACCCTTCAAATTCCATCCTTGTACTAGTAGGTATATTGTTTGGATTGGATTGCATGCATTGATTCACTATTTGAATAGATAGCATGAGGTGATGTATTAGAAAGCAAAGCATGCATCAATTGACAATGGAAGCATGTGAAAATTTAACGAGGCAATTTACCTGTCAAACTCCACATATGATACCAAGTAGAGGGTTTGGATTGGATTACATGGACAATTTCCCTGTCAAATTCTATACTTGGACTAGTTGGTAGATGGTTTGGATTGGATTGCATGCATTGATTCATTGTTTGATGAGAGAGAACAAGGTAAATGGATTGGAAATCAATGCATGCATTAATTGATATTGGAGGTGTGTGAAAATTCAACCCTCTTGCCAATGTCAACAAAAATACCTATCAAACATGAATTACAACGTAGAATTGTGACTAGTATAGGTACAATGATCATAAATTATATTGATTATGGGAGTGCTTGCTTAGATTGCTTGATTATGAAATAGGCTAAACTTGTAACAAACAAACCCACTTCCTAGGAAAAAAATGGGGTTGACTTTGGCTAGATTTTCAAGGGTAGCCAGAGTTTTGCACGATCAAAGTTCCAAGCATTTCAAATCTTTATCCCTAAGGTATCTTCCCCATTTCAAACTAACACAAATGCTCATAAAATCAATTGGAGTTCTGGATTGTTTGAAAATTTAAATTGTTACATCATCGGATTCTGGAAAGGGAGGGAAGAAAGCTACATTAATACATTGCTCCATTATGGACTAGGCTAAACCTGTAGCAAACAAACTCACTTTGTAGGCAAAAAATGGGGCTAATTCTAGCCATATTTTTAGGGGTAGCCTGAATTTCACAAGATTGAAGTTCCATGCATTTCAAGACCTTACCCCCACACATTTTGCCCCATTTTAAGCCAATCTAAAGGTTAAGATCATTGGAGTTCCATATTGGGTGGAAATTTAAATTGCTAGGTCACTTAATTCTGATAGGGGAGGGAAGAATGCTACATAAATAAAATGCACTCATTATATCCATGTAACATTCTTCCCTTCTATATACATTCTAACAATTTAAATTTTAAACCAATTTGGAATTTTGATTGATTGAGCATTTGGGGTGGTTTAAAACAAGTGCAACATGTTGCGATATACTACCTCCGAAACTAATAACTTATTTAATTGATGCATCTATCTATCCCCAATAATGAAAAATCTATATATAAAAGAGTAATTCGAGAAGCTAACTCCTATGATTAAAAACATTATACACAAATTAGCAATGCCAAAAAAGCAGATAGGGAAGATACCAATGGCCATGCTCAAGCCACATGTTCTTATCGTTGTTCCAATTGCCCACTTACCTAACCGTTGATCCCTTTCACTCCTCATCTCTATATTAGTTTTGGCACAACGTCAATTATGAACGGGCTGAAAGAAAATTTTAAATATTAAAAAAATATTCTGATATTTTTATTTATTTAAATAAACCATTAATTGAAAGTCTGATGATTTGAAAGCCATGACAAGAAATGACTATGGAGTCAATTCAAACTTCATATAATAAATGGAGTCTCGAAATCTGTGAAGGCTGCAATAACACTATGAATTTATGGACCAATGAGGAGTTAAAAAAATATGATTTTAATTATATTAAAAAATAATTTTTTTTACTTGTTATGTTCAACATTGAAATGGATAAAAAAATTTCAAGTCAACACACAACTAATATGAAAGTCAATGCTAACTCATTGCAATATACTGTCGAAGGCAGTACAATAAGACATAACCCCTCATGGAAAAGTTTTGAAATTCATTAAACTTTGTTGATGCTAAGCTTAGGCTACCCCTAAAAATTTGATTGAATTTAATCACATTTTTTTGATTGAAAAATGGGTTAGTTTGTTACAAATTTAAACTATTTTGATATATGTTATTAATGGAAAAAGCTAAAAACAACAAACCCACTTTTCAGACAAAAAAATAATTAAATCCAACCAATTTTTCACGGACAAGTTGAGTTTTGTAACATCAAAATTTCATATATTTCAAACCCTTATTGTACTGCCCAAGGTAGTATATAGCAATGAGTTAGCATTGACTTTCATATTAGTTTTGTGTTGACTTGAAAAATTTATATCAATTTAAATGTTCAACATAACAATTAAAAAAAATTATTTTTTTTAAAAACAAAAATAGTATTTTTTTAACTTTTCATTGGTCAATAACTTGATAGTGTTATTTCAGCCTTCAAGTATTTTGAAACCTTAAATTAATGAGAAAAGACAAGACCACAAAAAAACTCAATGAAATACCCCTACCTGTACATGACATTTCCTTTTAAAATATTAATATAAAAAAAACTAAATTATAAAAAAACATAATATAACCACGTATCTCACATATATTATTGTTCTGTTAGTGCATTGACATATATGCACTGACATATATTATTGTTCTGTCAGTGCATTAAAAGCTTCAGTTTTACCTGATTGAGTTAAAACCCCTAAAGTACCTCACAAATATTATTGTTTGAATGCAATGAAAGCTCGTAAAAGGGTCATTGTACATCTTTCAATCCACATTCATTGCTGAGTTAAATTCCATTAAAACAACAATTTCCTAAACTTTTTGATATGACTTTATATTAGTTTAGTTTATTTTTATAATGTTTGTTATTTTTTTTTATTAATTTTATAAATAAATAAAAACATTTTATTGTATCTTCATTATATTGTACTAATGAAGTTGAAATCAAATTCATTGCACTATTTAAAATTTAAATGAAATATATTATCTAATTTAATATTTAAAAAATTTAAAATTATTTTCAAATTTTTAATATATGTTTATTTCTAAACATTTTTGAAAAAAAAAATAATACACCAAAGTTATCTTTATTATATTACATAAATGAAGTTTAAATCAAATTCAATTGCCTATTTAAAATTTCAATTAACTATATTAACTAATTTAATATTTAGAAAAGTTTAAAATTTCATTATATTACATGAATGAAATTTAAGTTTTCTATTTAAAATTTCAATTAACTATATTAACTAATTTAATATTTAGAAAAGTTTAAAATTTCATTATATTACATGAATGAAGTTTAAATTAAATATATTATCTAATTTAATATTTAGAAAAGTTTAAAATTATTTTGGAATTTTTAATATATATTCATTTCTGTACAAATATTTGAAATAAAAAAAAAAATATTTTACCAATATAAAAGTACATTTATAAATCCCAAAACATCTAATAAACATCTTGATTTAAATATTATTATTTTAGATTAAAAATATTATTAATTTTAATCTAATAATATTATTTTGATTCGAAAACAATATATGCAACTTAATATCTAATAAATATTTTGATTTAAATATTATTATTTTAGATTAAAAATATTATTAATTTTAATCTAATAATATTATCTTGATTCGGAAGCAATACATGCAGCGTGCTGCCCTTATCTTTAAGAGTTTTGACCATTTTAAACCGTCACAAATGCTTAGAAAATCAATTGAAATTTCAAATTAACCAATTTTTTTTAATTATTTAAAAACCAAAGTGTTACATGGGAAGGAAGAACGCTGCATGAATAGACTGCTCCATTTATTATAATTTACATAGTTGATTTTATAGTTTATTATACATTACGCAAAAGGAAGGGCAAGAGGGTACAGCATACGGTCTTTTCGGAATCAATGTGGCCAGTAAACCTTCAGAAAACGCGTCTATACTCCACTGAGTGCCAACCAGTCAACTCAGTAATAATTATAGTCAGTCGGTGCAGCGTTCATACCTCCATTGGCTGTCTCTAAGTCTCTATCTGTTTCATTTAATGCAACCAATAACTGTCTCTGTCTCTTTAATTTCTTTACTTTTAGCCTGCAGGCTCCACGTTACATCTTGGTGGAAAATTAAATGAAATGTGAACGAAAGATGGCCTTCCCAGACTATTTAATCAGTAATTCATCCATTCGTTATTGCTATAAAATGGCGTTCAGTGCAACGCATTAGCAGAGGCGTTTTTATCTTGCGTGGGCGATCTGTGCACTACTCGATCTGTGCACTACTCATAACTGAGTTGAGGAGGAGGTTGGATCGATTAAGATGAAGATGAGTAGACTGCTTCTTATTGTTTTGGGAGTGTTAGTAGCAGCGGCTTCTACTTGTCATGTAAACGCAACTAGAAACATAAAGAGTGGAGTACATGATCGTCCATATAAACCCGACAACTTCCTCGGAAGCGGAGGAGAAGGACTTGGTGGCGGTGGAGGATTGGGTGGAGGATCTGGAGGTGGCGCCGGAGGAGGCTTGGGCGGAGGTGCTGGAGGTGGCACGGGAGGAGGCTTGGGCGGAGGTGCTGGAGCTGGCGCGGGAGGAGGCTTAGGCGGTGGTGGCGGAGCTGGAGGTGGTTTCGGTGGAGGTGCTGGTGGTGGAGTGGGTGGAGGGTTCGGTGGCGGTGCAGGTGGAGGTGGAGGGTTTGGCGGCGGAGTTGGTGGTGGTGCAGGAGGGGGGGCAGGCGGTGGATTCGGCGGAGGGGCAGGAGCTGGTGGTGGAGCAGGCGGTGGATTTGGTGGAGGCGCTGGTGGCGGAGGAGGAATAGGGGGCGGCCTGTGATCCGTTTCAATGTTTTTACCAGCTCAAAATAATGATATTCTCAATAAATATTTCTATCCATGTAACATCATTCCTTTTGGATGGCTGTCGTGTGTTTTTAGCCGCACAAAAAGAATGATGATCTCCATAAATATGTCTGTCCATGTAAGATCTTTCTTTGTTTAATTACAGGGAAATGATTACATAATTATGTGTGTATTTCTTGCTCCTCCTCCTAAAATATTAATATTTTCTAAGGTCAATCTTTTATGGTTTTACGGTTTTAAGTTCATCTCTTCGAACACTCCCTATTCTAGAAAATCAACCTTGGAACATCTTTCTTTGTTTGGTTACAGGGAAATGAATATATATATTTGTTCGTTCTGAGATATTATTATTTTCTAACGTTGATCTTTTTATAGTTTTACTTTCAGCTCTTCGACCGCTCCGTATAATTATTGTGTGTTTTATAGTCATCTTGGCATGTGAAAGAGAGCTAAAATTTTCGTATGGAAAAGGATAGGGTGGCACACATTTTAAATCCTTTGTGACATTTCTCCATACAAGAAGAAACGATGAGGGGTCGGGGCCATATGAGATCAGACAATTGGGTTTTCTTACCATCATGAATGAGTGAATGGGCTTAATTTTCTAATTAGGACGCATGCCATTGTAGTGTAAGTTGGATAATCTCATTTTTATAAAATATTAACAGAATAGGAATCCTTTTTTATTTTTAATGGTTCTCTTTGATATTAATTAATATATAAATATATTAATGTAAATCTCTTTAAACTTGAGATCCACATTGGCATATACAAGGATAAACATGTAATAATATTAATGTAAATCTCTTTAAACTTGAGATCTACATTGGCATATACAAGGATAAACATGTAAATCTTATTGTTTACATTGTGTAAACTATATATAATTAATATATAAATATATTAATGTAAATGTCTTTAAACTTGGGATCCACATTGGCATATACAAGGATACACATGTAAACCTTTCACTTAATTGTTTACATTGTGTAAACTGAATTACTTACTTTGATGTTGATATAAATTAAAAGCAATTTTACTTGTTATTGTAAATTAGAAAGGTAAAAAAGCTTAGTGATACAAGCAAAAGTATGAATTTCATTACAAAAATCTACAAATTGTTTTATTGCTATATTTTTTTATAGTTATTTTTTTTCAATGTTAAAGGAAGGAATTAATAAATATATTTATTAATGTTCATTATTAAAAAAAAGATTAGAAGAAAGTTATTTTAATTCAAATATTGAGTATATTTAATGAAGAGAAAAACCAATAAGAGAAGGTTATTTTAATTATAAATATTGAATACATGCAATCAAGGGAAAATGTTTAGAAGGGAGTAGAGCTATGACACATATATATTTTGTAAATATTTATTGAAATATATTAAAATAAAAAAAAAATAAAAGGGAAGATGATTAGGTGGCCAAGATAATTTAATAAGAGGAAAAAATTGAAATATATTAAAAAAAAAAAAAA
>JASDQU010306839.1:103362-122023 GCA_032191745.1 Picea mariana | reverse complement strand
TTAGAAAGTTCTTAAAGGTAAGATTCCTTTCTAAGTTAGTCATTCTGCCTTTTCCTTATATTTCCCTTTCTCTTTATGTTTCCCCCTTTTTCCCTTAGTTTCCTAATTCTATTAAATTTCCCTCTTTCCCTTTTTATCTAAAACTCAAATTAGAATGTGTAGACTTTACCCTTTTCCCCCCCTTTGCTTTTAGTTAAAAATTGTAATGATGAAATGTAACAAACAATCAAATTCCCCCCATTTAAAAAAAATAAATTATTTTAATGATTTAATCAAACTTCTTACTCCCTTTTTATCACATGTTTAATGGTTATTATTATTATTATTATTATTATTATTTTATTTTTTTTACCACAAGTATCACTTAGACCTAGATTTTATTTTCCTAGGCTGGGTGACATTTTATTAGGGAAATTGTTTTTAAATCTTTCTTATCACAGTATTCGTTCTAGGGCCATCCAGGTTTATTGACTTATTTGTTAACAACGTGATGTGCCCTTCAAGACGCACTAGGTTCTCCAACAGTGCCAGTCACCTCATTTTGTTTCCTTTGTGTGGTGTGCTCTTCAAGACGCACTACGTGCTACAAGGGTGCCACTCGCCTCTTTCCATTTTTCTTCTGTGATGTGCCCTTCAGGACGCAATACGTTCTCCAAGGGTGCCACTTGCCTCTTGACTCAATTGGTAGACATCAAAAACCCCTAGATTCAATACTCCATCAGTTGATCTTGTGGGAGACTAAGGGCCTCTAAGGAATAAGGCCCCTACCTTATTATGTGCCCCTTAGAATCATCGTGAGAGACTGTCGCAGTCTTCCCTCATGACATTGTGGGTCTTCTCGAACTAAGTAATTGTTAACCTACAGTTCAAGCCATGGAGGGAGTGCTAGTAAGTTGTGGCAGGGTTGTTGTCCACACCTCTCCCTCAACGTCTCTAGTTATCGTGCGTGACCTATCTACTCCACATGTGAGTTTGGTCGACAAGCTATCATCAACTTGCATCATCAACGAATCATGTAAGAAATAAATCAATCAACATAACATCTAATCAGATGCGCATATGTCATATCAACAATAATCAAAACCCAAGTCCACTCCCTGATTTGATCCGAAGTCCAAGAGGTTTCATCAATGCCTCTGCATCCTCGAGGTCCACACTCTTGCACACTCAGGAGAACCCAATAAATAGCACCTATCTATGTCAAAAAAAAATGACATCTCATCATAATCATAATCAGACGCCCAATAGTATAATAATCTAGATCACCTGCAAGAAAGTGTCCTCAGAGAATAAGATCGATGAGTGTGTGCAAGAGCGGGATGTTACATACACCCCCTCTTGGTCTAAACTTTGTCCCAATGTTTCACAGTATATAAGTGTCGAAATAAGGTGTATCACGATATCATAAGTCTATCTATCAAACAAAAATGGAAACTGTTGGTGCATATAATATGCGTCCTCCCAGGTCCCCGAGTGCGAACTATAGTTGTCCCACTGAACCTTGACCTAATCTATTGTTCAACATCGTATTTGTCGAGGATGTGGATCGGCTCATCCGTGAGAACCTGCTCATCTGATACCTGCAAGGAACTCATGTCAATAACATGTGTAGGATCACTAATATAATGTCTCAAAATAGATATGTGAAAAACATCGTGCATACGTCTCAAAGAATTAGGCAAGGCTAGTTGATAGGCCACGGGCCCCTTCCTCTCCATAATCTAGAAAGGTTCCATGAATATAGGAGAGATTTTATATCCCTTTCCAAACTTGATCGAACTCTTATGCAGTTTTACCTGCAAGAAGACTCGATTGCCAACTTTGTAACTACGGTTTACACAGTGCGCATCAACATAACTCTTTTGTTGCGCTTCTTTGATCCTTTGTCTTATTGTTTTCATTTGATATTCCATTTCTTGGATTGCTTCTGGTCCCAATAGGACCCTATCCTCAAATCGATCCCAACTCAAAGGCCTCTAACACGGTCACCCATAAAGGAACTTGAAAGGCGCCTTTTTAATGGTCCTTTGGTAACTGTTGTTATAAGAGAATTCTACTAGTGGTAAGAATTATTCCCAATTATTTTGTTGGTCCATCACATACATGCGCAACATGTCTTCCAAGTTTTGGCTTGTTTGTTTGGTATGCCTGTCAGTCTCTGGGTGAGACAAAGTATGAAAGTTAAGTTGGGTTCCCAAGGCCTCTTGGAAACTAGTCCAAAATCGTTCGGTAAACATCGATCCTCGATCAGATATAATCCTCTTAGGTACACCATGCAACCTCACAATCTCACTGATGAAAACCCCATCTATGTCAGGTTCCTGATACATCATATGCATAGGAATAAAATGAGCACTCTTCATCAGAGTGTTGACTACCAAAAAAATCAAGTCGTGTCTCCTTGCCATCAGTGGAAATCTAACAATGAAATACATTGAAATGACCTCCCATTTCAATTGTGGAATAGCGTGTGGCTGTAGTAAACTTGTTGGATGTCTATGTTCATCCTTTACCTACTAAAATTCTAGACATCTGGCCACATAGTTGACTATGTATCCCTTCATTCCTTTCTAGAAGAATAAGGGTTTAAGGTATGCCCTCATCTTCGTGACCCCCAGGTGAGCCATGTACATTGCTCTGTGAGCCTCGTTTAGGATCAAACTCCTAAAATAGTCATTTGGTGGTACATAAATACAATTTTTAAACCCCAATTGTCCATCGTCGTCAATCGTAAATCCTTCAAATATTGGTACCATCATTGTGTTTTGTCCGATAAAATCCTTGACCTCTTTGTACCAGTCATCGTCGCATTGTAAAGTTAGAATATTTTCAAGTAGATTCGTCTGAAGTGATAACACCAAAAATATGAGTGGTCTCGAACTCAATGCATTTTCCACTTGGTTCACCATTCCTTTTATGTAAGTAATCTCTAAATCTTACTCGCTAAGCAATTCTAACCAACGCCATTGTCACACATTTAGGTCGCTTTGTGTAAAGATGTGTTGTAGTCCACAATGGTCTGTTTTTAGTTCAAATTTCTGTCCAACAAGGTAGTGTCTCCAAACCTTCAAGGCATATACAATTCCTAACAACTCCAAATCATGCATCTCATAGTTCTCCTCGTGCCTTCTCACCTTCCTCGATATGTAAGTGATCACTCGACCGTCTTGCATCAAGAATCTGCCTAAGCCTTTCTTGGATGTGTCAGTGCATACCAAGAAGTCTTCATCCATGTCAGGGATATTTAGTATCGATGACGTTTTCAATATCTCCTTGAGCCTATGAAATGCTTCCACACATTTCTCGGTCCAAAGAAACTTCTTTTTCTTCTTCTGTAATTCCATGATAGGATTTGCTATCTTCAAAAATCCCTCGACGAACAGTCGATAGTATCCTGCTAAACCCATGAAGCTACGCACTTATGGGACATTCGTCGGCATAGGCCATTCCATAATAACCTTGGCCTTTGCTAGATCCATGAAGATGCCTTCACCGGAGATGACATGCCCTAAGTAGTGAATATTTGATTGATAAAACAAGTATTTGGACAACTTCCCATACAATTTGTGCTCCCGCAGACACTGTAGTACCAAGCGCAAGTGCTCATCATGCTCCTCCATCATCCAAGAGTAAATCAAAATATTGTGAATGAATACTTGAACGAACTTTTTCAAGTACTCATGGAACACCCCATTCATAAAACTCATAAATACCCCTAGGGCGTTTGTTTGTCCAAACAGTAAAATAGTAAACTTGTAATTTCCAAAACTCATCTTAAAGGTGGTATTAGGAATGTCATCCTCCTTGATCCGTAACTGGTGATACCCTGCTCTCAAGTCGATCTTGGAAATCACTGTCGCATCCTTCATTTGATCAAACAGATCATCAATCCTTGGCAACGTATACCGATTCTTGATCGGTGGCTTGTTCATTTGACGGTAGTCAATGTAGAGTCTCCATGACCCATCCTTATTTCATATGAAAATAACAGGCGCACCCCAAGGTGACACACTTTTGTATATAAGTCCCAGGTCCAACAACTCCTTTAGTTGCATTCTCAACTCCTGTAACTCTAGGGTCGGCATCCGATAAGGCGTTCTTGCTATCGGTTCAGTCCTCGATTTCAGGTCTATGGTAAAATCCAATTCCCTCTCTAGTGGCATCCTAGATAACTCCTCCAAGAAGACGTCCGCAAACTCTCTCACCACAGGAAGTTGTTCTAGACCTTCCGCTACTCCATTTTTGTTTAACGCAAGGATCACATAAAGATTACATCCTTGTGCATGCTCTTCCGTAGCTGCAAGAAAGAGATGAACCTAAGGGAAACTCCCTGGTTCCATCCTACAATCACATGTCTTTGTCCCTCATCATCAACCAACCTTAAATGTTTCTTCTTACAATTGAGTACCTCATCATGCGATTCCAACCAGTCCATATCGAACATGGTGTCATAAGATCCTAAGATCGTGACATACAGGTTGTCCCTGGTGACAAACTCTCCCAGGTTAAGGGTACAACCCATAACCTTTTGTCCAACCTTCTGTTTAGCTCCCAATTCCATCTCTACAAAGATAAATTCATCCTATTTGACTGCCTTTACCTTAATCCTTTTTAGCGTTGCACCAGAAATGAAACTCTCGGTAGCACCGGGATCTATCAAAATACTAAGGGTCTAGTCAGCGATGATACCTGAAGTCTCGAGCACAATCGACTGGTGCTTTGCCTAGTGGTTATTCATCACTACATGAATTTGATGGGCCTTATCCAAATCTCCCATGGTAGTGGGTCTGACTGATCTAGATTCTCTAGTGCTCTCCATTGGGCAATCACATTGGTAGTTTGGCTCCCCACAAGTCCAACACCCCTTCTTTGGTCCAGTACTCCTGGTACTCGAAGTAGAAGCTGACATCTCACCGGCTGGGAATCCTGGTCTGTTCTGTTGAACAGGCCTAAACTACTACTTCTGCGGGAAACACTATTGTTGATGCTGTGGTCCTCAGTAAGGAGTACATTGTTGAGGCGCTAGTCACTGAGGTGTAGTGAAAGTGGATCCTCTCTGGAAGCCACGATATCATGGCGTCATTCTAGTTGGTGTTTGATGTTGCTTCGCACCAGATGACACCTGCCCTGTTGGTCTCGCTGGAGTCCTGCTCTAACCCTCACTGATAAGATCCTCCTCTCCTATGAGGGCCTTCTTGATGGCATCATGGAAGGTCTGAGACATCAAAATTCTAACCTTTTCACTTATGCTGACATTAAGGCTGAACAAGAACCTGTTGACCTTAAGTTTCTCGGTATTAAGATGCAGAGCATACCGAAGAAACTCCATAAAACAGGCCTCATACTTGAGCACCATATGACCACCCTATCATAAGGCATTGAACTCATTGAGTTAACGCTTAATGAATTCCTTTGATAGGTACCTCTCTCGGAACCATTCCTCGAACAGTTCCCATGACACGTCTTCGAAGACCATGTTCAATTGTGGTAGGAGAGATTTCCACCATAGAAGAACACTCCCCTTAAGTTGAAATACCGCCATGTAGACCTTCATGTTGGAGGTATAGTTGTGAAGTGCAAAGCACATCGCCATATTCTCCAACCATGCCTCAGTGGCTATGCCATCCGGGGCAGCAAAGAACTCAAGAAATTTGAGCTTCTCGAGTTCATGGTGAATGCTACCAGTATCGACCGGAGCACGCGGTGGACCCTCAGGGGCGTGCCAACACCCTGGCCTCATCTCTGTCCAAATGGATGATCAGTGCCTTAGACATGAGATAAAATACCTCATCAACCGAACCACATCACCCACTTCTATTTTCTCCTGCCCAACAACCTGTTTGACTCCATGGGGGTTAGACCCCTCAGGTGTGGATTTTACTGGATTCATCGCACCTCCTCCCCTAGCACAGTGTCACTGCCTCCGCGGCATGCTCTAACCATGATTACCTGCACAAATACAATTCATCTTAATTAGTAACATTATAATCAAATATCATATCAGCAAAATCCATAGTGTTCCCCAGTCATGGGTTGAACCCACTCTGATACCATATGTAACGAACCTCAATCATTACGACTACAAGTGAAGCATAAATTGAGATTTTTTTTTTGTTTTTAGGTAGGAAGGAAATGATGACAACAGTTGAACCGCACAACTTGATGACAAACATACGCAAGAAGATTAGGCAACATACAACTATGACTCCATGCACTAGCACAATGAGTAGATGGGATAACCATGCGTAAATCAATAGATAGAAATGACTACTTGCCCAACACAAACATGAAAATGCCTAAAAGATAAAGGACAACATCCATAATCTTGGTAGAAACCTGACAATTCCTACAAGCTAAAGGACAACCTCCACCATTCCGACACAACGACCTCGACGACCTGTAACTAGAGCCTCTATGGTGCACAACCTAATGCATGAAGGTGTTACAATCCCCAACACCAACACCAACTACAATGAACAAATTCCCACAATGGAAAGCATAGACTCTGGCCAAGTTATCATTTTCCTCTGTCCCTCAAGGCGTGTGATGGTCCCCTCATCTGGAATCAAGCTGTCCCTGGACAATGGGTGGGATGCCCACCATGGTGCAAAAACAAACTAGACCCTTGACATAAGTTAAATTCAATGTGATAGGAGATCAATCAATTATCCAAACACCTGGCGAATAACCCTAGCACCCAATTGACGATTCAACGAAATGACTAATTCATGCATACAACACAATAATTTTCGTGTGCAACAAAATCAATCTGCACACCCTAATTAAATTTATTAAGGTACCTATCCCTTAAAAGAAAATTAGCAATAAAATATTGTGGAAATACAATTGTTAATGCTTATTACAAGATAATGGTTAATACATATATTGTACAACAATATATAATGGCTAACCAATAAAATTAGCAATAAAAGATAACATTTAATATATAACCAATAAAATTAACGATAAAAGGTAGTGGTGTATTAACGATTTAATAAAATAAATGCTAAATCGTTATCAAAAACAATTATAATTTATATTCTATGGAACAAGTATGATCTATGTAACAAGTAAAATAACCTTGCTATATAATGAAGACCTTTTAAACTGAAAACAAACCTAATACAATTTCTAACTATGGAACTGAAGATAGTAATATAATACAACCACTGTCTTTTAAGGTGTGTGTTAGCTAACCAAAACATATCCACTCAATCATAATTAAATTCATTGGCAACTATATTGAGGATAACAAATGTAAAAACAAAGTCAATATGTGCAAGTTGTTAGCAATATAAGAGCGCAACCCAAGATGTGGCATTCCAAACATTAATTCGTTGTCCTGTTTAAAACCATTATAATTATAACCATTAAAATTGATGAGAATAACATTTATTGTCAACATAATAAACTGTCATAAAAAGTAGTTACTATTACAAGTAATAATTGTTTCTAAAATTACAAATCTCTGGCACCCACCATACATCCAACGTTGTCTCTAAACTAAGGAAGGCAATGGTGATATCGTTGGGTAAGTTATGACAAGGCTGAGTGTGAAATCGTTGCAGAGTATAATACAGTTGTGTGAAATCAGTGCAAAGTATAATAATAATAATAATAATAGTGAGTTATGGTAAGGCTATGTGTGAAATCGATTAGTAAATACATTTATGGTAATTGCAATATAGCTATACAATGGTAAATACCCTATAGCTATTCATTAGTAATTACGACTCATCACAACCGTTTCATTGGAATATTCATCGGGATAGCCAAAGGAAAGGGGTTGTCCCAAGGAATTACATGGCATGTTGTCCATGAAGTGACTTTCCAAAAGAATTAACTGGAAGGTTGTCTATTAAGTATTAAATCGTTGTTAGAAAGGAGACAGGAAATCCAACAGAAATCTCGATGGTGAAAAAGTAATACCAAACCAATCGCATCTTAGGAAGCAAGACTAGGCTTTCTTCAACAAACCCACAACAAACATATTTCTACTATGCACTACAAACATAGGTTAAGAAGAGTCGACAACCCCTGGGCGAACTATATTTTCAATTGCCAATGCTCGGGCTAACTGGTAAATCACACTCGTGGATATTAAAGGTTTGTGATTTTCTCAACGAACACTGCTTTCTTACAAGACATTATCATGGATATCAAGTTTAAAGGCACTTGGTCTCCAATTACATGCTTAGGGCCGAGGTCAAAAGACAACCATCGACAACCATAATCTACTCAATAGAATGGAACTGACTGTGACAGATGTGATCTTTGTCTGTAATTAACACATTGTCTATGAAACATACGTACTAATCAATCACTATAGGAAATGGCTCTATAATAATAAGCATTGAAATAAAAAAAACTCTACTAAATAACCTATAACAGAATTATAAAATTGTTGAGGTATGATAATTATAAATCGCTACTTGAGAAATATTACAGAAGTACAAAATAGCTGTAGTGCAATATAAAAATATAAAATATTAAAGATTAGAGAAACATAAAATCGCTATTGTGCAATATATAAAATCATTGTCAGGGTATGATGTCTATGAAAACGCAGTCATAAAAATTCGCTCATTAGAAGTATTAAATCGTAGTATTAATGTATCAATCGTAGTATCAATCACAGTATTAAAATCGTTGTCAATGTATCATAAATGTTGATTTTTAACATAAAAATGACGTTGATTTTTATCAAGAAAATCACAGCTAATAAAAAGGGAAAATCGCAGTCAATGAAGTAATAAATCATAGTCTGATGAATGCAATAACTAAAGGGTAAATCCGTTGGGTAAATTCGCCAACGAAATGCAATAAATTGCAAAGGAAAAATCGCAGGCCAGATGGATTATAAATGCAAGGAAAAAGAAGGCAATAAAATGCAGAGAGAAAAGATAAACAATATGCATAGGTATTCAATTGCAAGAAGGCACAAGAAAATCGATCAACCAGGAAAAGTCAAGAGGGGTAGATGGCTGGGAAAAAACATCCTTTGCTTATCATCCATGCACAAAAAAGTAGGGCATTAGGATTTATAGGTCTATTAACACCAAAGTAACGACTGTTGATCCGGATCCTGGCCGACTTCTCAGGCATGGAATGTTGTACTAGGGATGAGGACAAAGTAATAAGCACTAACTCTACACAAAAAATCAATAAAACCAACATGACAGTCACAACATTCAGGGATCGATTGCCATGGGAATAAATTCAAGCAATGAGCTTCAATCTATGGTGAAATTAATTTCTCGATTAAAATGCTAAGTAGAACACCTTCTTTACACAATGAAAAGTACATAAATGGAAGCGTAAGGTCAATAGAAATCTACCATGAAAAATAAAAGCATGTGTACCATAGCCCAAGGTGACATCTCTGGGTCATTGTCCTGTACTCTCCCTGCATCTCCCCCTTGCCGACCAATGAGACTTCACCGGTGCCTCCCAGCCAACGCTAGGGTTACTATTCTTCCCCCTTTGCCCCCCGAGACAAAAAGGGGCCACACACACTAAACCAAAGAACAAATAGCTCCCATCTCACCTCACAAGACCAAGCTACCAATCCTCAGTGAGTTGGGTATCGAAACTCCCACAAGATAAGTCAATGAAGACAAAAATTCTGCAGCGTAACATTACGCATCAAAGAAGAGATCCATCCTCCTCCTCCTCCCTCTTTTATATAGAGTTTCTAAGTTGTTTCTTTCTCAATTTCCCATATAATTTATTTTTTAATAATTTAATTCAGAAAAATCCTCCCTGTACATGTGTCACCCATCCCCTTCGTTGCACCAGAAATTAATTTCATTAATTGTTTAAATACTCCTATTTCCCTCACCCACCTAAAATCATTCTAGAATCACTCCTAGGTGTCCCCATATTCCCTTACACAACTTAATGACTTATGCCCTTAATAGTTTACTAGTTGAGTTCAATTTAGAAAGTTCTTAAAGGCAAGCTTCCTTGCTAAGTTACTCATTCTG
Organism: Picea mariana; assembly: GCA_032191745.1. Classification (NCBI taxonomy): domain Eukaryota; kingdom Viridiplantae; phylum Streptophyta; class Pinopsida; order Pinales; family Pinaceae; genus Picea; species Picea mariana. Next base: position 112,037 of record JASDQU010306839.1, on the reverse strand, counting down.
ATTTTTCCTTATAAGACAGGCAAGTTAGTCATTCTGCTAAGTTCTTAAAGACAATATTCCTTGCTAAGTTAGTCATTCTTCTTTTTCCCTTTCTCTTTATGTTCCCGCCCTTTTTCCCTTAGTTTCCTAATTCTTTTAAATTTCCCTCTTTCCCTTTTTATCTAAAACTCAAATTAGCAAGTGTAGACTTTACCCTTTTTCCCCTTTTTCTTTTTAGTTAAAAAATTTAATTAGCAAATGTAACAAACAATCAAATCCCCCCCCCTTTTTTTATAAAAAAATAATCTCTCAAAAAAATTGATTTTAATAATTTAATTGAATTTATTACCCCCTTTTTATCACATGTTTAATGATGATTATTATTTTTTTACCACAAGTGTCACTTAGACCCAGATTTTATTTTCCTAGGTTGGGCGACATTTTGTTAGGGAAATGTTTTTAAAATCTTTCTTATCACATTATTCATTCTAAGACCATCTAGGTTTATTCACTTATTTGTTAACAACGTGATGTTCCCTTTAGGATGCACTAGGTGCTCCAAGGGTGCCACTTGCCTCATTTCTCTTCCTTTGTGCGACGTGCTCTTCAAGACACACTACGTGCTCCAAGAGTGCCACTCACCTCTTTCCATTTTTCTTGCACGACATGCCCTTCAGGATGCACTACATGCTCCAAGGGTTCCATTCACATCTTGACTGATTTGGTAGACATCAAAAACCCCTGGATTCAATACTCCATCAGGTGATCTTGTGGGAGACTAAGGGCCTCTAAGGAATAATTCCCATACCTTATTGCACACCCCCTAGAATCATCGTGAGTGATTTTCGCAGTCTTCCCTCATGGCATTGCGGGTATTCTCAAACCAGGTAATCATTAACCTATAGTTCGAGCCATAACGTGAGTGCTAGTAGGTTGTGGCAAGCCTGTTGTCCACAAATCTCCCTCAATATCTCTGGTTATCATGTGTGACCCCTCTACTCCACATGTGAGTCTGGTCGACAAGCTATCGTTAGCCTACATCATCAAAGAATCATGTCAGAAATAAATCAATCATCATAGCATCCAATCAGATGTGCATATGTCATATCAACAATAATCAAAACCCAAGTCCACTTCCTGACTCGATTCGGAATCCAAGGGGTTTCATCGATGCCTCTGCATCCTCGAGGTCTACAGTCCTGTACAGTCAGGAGAACCCAATCAATAGCACATGTCTATGTCAAAACAACAAAACAACATGTCATCATAATCATAATCAGATGCCCAATAGTATAATAATCCGAATCACTTGCAAGCAAGTGTCCTCAAAGAATAAGTTCACTCAGTGGGCATAAGAGCGGGATGTTATAGGTGCCCAGGATGGCGTAGTCATCGAGGCATGGTTGGATAATATGGATATGTGCTTTTCACTTCGCGACTATACCTCCAACATGAAGGTCCTTATGGAGGCCTTTCAACTGAAGGGGAGATCTCTTCTATGGTGGAAGATGCTCCTACCACATTTGAACATGGTCGTCGAAGACATGTCATGGGAACTGTTTGAGGAATGGTTCCGAGAGAGGTACCTATCAAAGGAATTCATTGAGTGTCAACTCAATGAGTTAAATGCCTTGTGACAGGGAAGTCGTACGGTGCCCAAGTACGAGGCTCGTTTTACGTAGTTTCTTCGGTATGCTCTGCACCTGAATACCGAGAAAGTTAAGGTCAATAGGTTCTTTTTTGGCCTTAATGTCAGCATTCGTGCGAAGGTTAGGATTCTGATGCCACAAAGCTTGCATGATGTTGTTCAAAAGGCCCTCATAGTGGTGGAGGAGCTTATCAGTAGAGGTTAGAGCAGGAATCCAGTGAGATCAGCGAGCAGGTGTCATCTGGTGTGCAACAACATCAAAGACCATCTAGACATACGCCAGGATATCATGGCTTCCATAGAGGATCCTCTTTCACTACACCTCGATGACTAATGCCTCAATAGAAGACTCCTTACCAAGGACCACAACATCAACAACAACATCGACCGCAGTAGCAGCAGTTTAGGCATGTTCAACAGAACAAACCAAGATTCCAAGTCGGTGGGTCGTCAACTTCTACTTCGAGTACCAAGAGTAATAGACCAAAGAAAGGGTGTTAGACATGTGGGGAGCCCAATTACCAGTGTGACTGCCTAGTGGAGAGTACTAGATAATATGGATCAGATGAACCCACTACCATGGGATATTTTGTCAAGCCCCATCGGATTCATGCAGCAGTGAATAAACTCCAGGAATATCACCATCCAACTATGCCCGAGATGTCAGGTACCATCCCTGACCAGACCTTAGTATTTTGATAGATCCCAGTTCTACCGAGAGTTTCATTTCTAGTGAAATGCTAAAAATAATTAAGATAAAGGCAGTCGAACATGATGCGTTTAGCCTTGTATATATGGATTTGGGAGCCAAACAAAAGGTTGGAAGGAAGGTTACGGGATGTAGCCTTAACCTAAGAGATTTTGTCACCACGACCAACCTGTACATCATGATCTTGGGATCTTATGACGTCGTGATCGGTATGGATTGGTCGGAATCGTATGGGGTGATACTCACCTATCAGACGAAACGATTTATCTCAGTCGATGATGAGGGACAGAGACCTGTGATTGTAGGTCAAAGCTAGGGAGTTTCCATGAGGTTCATCTCTTCCTTGTAGCTACGGAAGAGCATGCACAAGGGATGTAAGGTTTATGCGATCCTTGTGTTAAATGAGAAGGGATTAGCAAAAGGTATAGAACACATTCCTATAGTGAGAGAATTAGAGGATGTCTTCCTGGAGGAGTTACCTGGGATGTCATCGGAGAGGGAATTAGAATTTACTATAGAATGAAAATCGGGGACTGAACCGATAGCAAGAATGCCTTATCGGATGTCGACCCCAGAGTTATAGGAGTTGAGAATGAAATTGAAGGAGTTGTTGGACCTGGGACTTATACGTCCAAGTGTTTCACCGTGGGGTGTGCTTGTTATTTTCCTATGAAATAAGGATGGATTGTTGAGACTCTGCATTGATTACCGTCAATTGAACAAGGCAACAATCAAGAATCAATATATGTTGCCAAGGATTGATGATCTGTTTGATCAGATGAAGGGTGTGACAATGTTTTCAAAGATCAACTTAATATTAGGTTATCACCAGCTATGGATCAATGAGGATGACATCCCTAATACCGCTTATAAGATGAGGTTTGGACATTATGAATTTACTGTTTTACCGTTTGGACTGATGAACACCCCAGGGGTATTTATTCATTTTATGAATGGGGTGTTCGGTGAGTACTTGAAAAAGTTCGTCTAAGTATTCATTGATGATATTTTGATTTAATATCAGATGATGGAGGATCATGACGAGCAATCATGCTTGGTACTATAGTGTCTTCGAGAGAACAAATTGTTTGGGAAATTGTCTAAATGCTCATTCTATCAATTGAAGATTCACTACTTAGGGCATGTCATCTCCGACGAAGGTATCATTTTGGATCCCGCAAAGGTAGAGGATATTATGGAATGGCCTACACCGATGAATGTTCCTGAAGTGTGTAGCTTCATGGATTTAGCAATATACTATCGATGGTTCGTCAAGGGATTTTAGAAGATGGAAAATCTGATTATGGAATTGCAGAAAAAGAACAAGAATTTTGTTTGGACCAAGAAATGAGCGGAATCATTTTGGAGGCTCAAGGAATTCTTGAAAATGGCACCTACACTGAAGGTCCTTGACATGGACACAGACTTCTTGGTATGCACTGACACATTCAAGGAAGGCTTAGGCGGGGTCTTGATGCAATATGATCAAGTGATCTCTTACATCTCGAGAAAGTTGAGACGGCATGAGGAGAACTATGCAATGCACGATTTGCAATTGTTAGCCATTTTTTATAACTTTGGAGGTTGGAGACGCTACCTTATTGGACAAAATTTCGAACTAAAAATGGACCACTGTGGACTACAACACATCTCTACACCAAGCGACTTGAACGCACGACAACAGTGTTGGTCGGAATTTCTTAGTGAGTAGGATTTCAAGATTACTTACATAAAGGAAACAATGAATAGAAGGGTTGATGCATTGAGTCAGAGACCATGCATATGTTCGATGAAATCTCTTCAGATGAATCTACGTGAAAAGATTCTAACTTTATAGCACGACGATGACTGGTACAAAGAGGTCAAGAATTTTATCAGACAAAACACCATGATGGTACCAATATTTGAAGGATCTACATTGGATGACGATGGATTATTGAGATTTAAAAATAGAATTTACATACCACCAAACGACGAGTTGAGAAGTTTGATCCTAAACGAGGCTCACAGAGCAGTGTGCATGGATCACCCAGGAATCAAGAAGATGAGGGAAGACCTTAAACCCTTATTTCTCTGGAAAGGAATGAAAGAAGACATAGTCACATATGTGGTAAGATGTCTAGAATTCCAACAAGTGAAGGCTGAACATAAACATCCAGCAGGATTACTACATCCACATGCTATTCCATAATCGAAATGAGAGGTCATTTCAATGGATTTCATTATTGGATTGCCACTGACGACAAGGAGACACAACCCAATTTTTTGGTAGTCGACACTTTGACTAATATTTCTCATTTTATTCATGTGCGTACGACGTATCAGGAACCTAACATAGCTAGAGTATTCATCAATGAGATTTAAGGCTGCACGGTGTGCTTAAGAGGATTATATCTGATCACAGACCGATGTTTACTAGATGATTTTGGACTAATTTCCAAGAGTCCTTGGGAACCCACTTAACTTTCGTACCACATATCACCCAGAGACAAACAGGAAGACCAAACAGAAAATCCAAATCTTGGAGTACATGTTCTGTATGTACGTGATGGACCAACAATAGCGTTAGGAAGAATTCTTGCCACTAGTAGAATTTGCATATAACCAAAATTATCAAGCACCATTATGATGGCACTTTTCGAGTTTCGTTATGGGTGACCATGTCAGACGCCTTTGAGTTTGGATTTGTCTTGAGGATAGGTTCCTCATGGGACTAGAAGCGATCCAAGAAATGGAATATCAATTCAAACAATAAGACAAAGGATTGAAGAAGTGCAAGATTGATAGAAGAGTTATGCTGATGTGAATCGTGTCGACAATAGTTACGATGTTGGCGATCGAGTATTATTGCGGTAGAAACCGCATAAGAGTTCGATCAAGTGTGGAAAGTGTGATAAACTATCTCCTAGGTTCGTAGGATCCTACGACATTGTGGAAAATAGAGGGTCATGGCCTATTGACTAGCCTTGTTTGATCCTTGAGGCGTATGCATGATGTATTGCATGTCTTTGTTTGAGAAATTATCTTAGTGATCCTACACATGTTTGAATTGAGTACCTTGTATGTATCAGATGAGCATGTGCTCATGGAAGATTCGATCCGTATTTTGGACCATCACATTTGACAGCTACGACGTCAAACAATAGATTAGGTCAAGGTCCAGTGGGACAACTATAGTCTGCACTCAGTGACCTGGGAGGATGCATATGATATGCGCCTATAGTCTCCATTTTTGTTTGATAAATATACTTATGATACTATGATACACTTTATTTTGACATTTATATACTATGAAACTTCAAAATGAAGTTTAAACCAAGAGTATGTAACATCCCTCTCTTGCGTGCACTAACTGAACTTATCGTTGAGGACACTTGCTTGCAAGTGATCTGGATTATTATACTATTGGTCGTTTGATTATGATTATGAGGCATTATGGATATGATGATGAGATCTTATTTTGTTGTATTTACATAGACAGGTGTTATTGACTGGGTTCTCCAGAGTGTGCAGGACTTTGGACCTCGAGGATGAAGAGGCATCGATGAAACCCCTTGGACTTCGTATCGAGTCAGGGAGTGGACTATTGTGGTTCAATTATTATTGATATGACATATGAACATTTGATTAGATGTTATTATGATTGATTATTATTGTGGACGTTATTCGTTGATGATGCAGGGTGACAAAGGCTTTCCAATCAGACTCGCATGTGGAGTAGAGGGGTCACGCACGACAACCAGAGACTTTGAGGGAGAGGTGTGGAAAGCATACCTACCACAACCTACTACCACTCTCGCCATGGCTCCAAATGTAGGTTAACGATTACCTAATCTGAGAAGACCCACGATGTCATGAGGGAAGAATGCAATAGTCACTCACAATGATTCTAAGGGGCGTGCAATAATGAAGGGGCCTTATTCTTTAGAGGCCCTTAGTCTCCCACAAGATCACCTGGAGGAGTATTGACTCCAGGGGTTTTTGATGTCTACCAAGTCATTCAAGAGGTGAGTGTTACCCTTGGAGCACATAGTGCATCCTGAAGGGCACGTCATGCAAGGAAAATGGAAAGAGGCAAGTGGCACCCTTGGAGCATGTAGTGCATCTTGATGGGAACGTCCTACAAGGAAAATGGAAAGAGGTGAGTGCCACCCTTGGAGCACGGAGTGCATCTTGAAGGGCATGTCATGCAAGTAAAATGGAAAGAGGTGAGTGGCACCCTTGGAGCACGCAGTGCGTCTTGAAGGGCACGTCGCACTAGGAAAATGGAAAGAGGCGAGTGGTACCCTTGGAGAACCTAGTGCATCATGAAGGGAACATCGTGATTTTAACTGGTAAGGGAATAAACCTAGAGGCCTTAAAATGAACGATGTGACAAGTAAGATTTCAAAAAAAAATATTCCCTAATAAAAATATCGCCCAACCTAGTAAAATTAAAATCTAGGTCTAAGTACACATGTGATCAAAAATAATAATCATAATTAAACATGTGACGAGAAGGGGGTAAGAAATTTAAATTAATTTATTAAAATCAAATTATATTGGGGTATTAAAATTTTAAAAGAGAAATGATTGTTTTATCTACATATGTTAATTAACTTTTTAATTAAAAGCAAAATGGGGTGAAAGGTTATTTTTCTACACTTGCTAATTGAGTTTTAGATAAAAATGGAAAAGAGGGAAACTTAAAATAAATAGGGAACTAAGGGGAAAAGGGGAAACGTAAAGAAAAAGCTTAATGTCTAACTTAGTAAGGAATCTTGCCTTGGGAAATTGCTATTTTTGAACTCAACTAAGAATTTAGTAAGGCGTAATTAATTTAAGATTTGTAAGGGAATATTGGGACACCAAAGAGCGTTTTTAGGAATACTTTTAGGTGGGTGAGGGAAATAGGAATAATTAAATAATTAATGAAATTAAATTTATGCTGCAACTAAGGAGATGGGTGACATGTGTATGGGGGAGGTTTTTCTGATTTAATTAATGAAAAAGAAATTAAATGGGAATTTGGGAAATAAAGCACTTAAAAACTCTATAAAAATGATGGAGGAGGAGTATGGATCTCATCTTTATGCGTAATGTTACGTTGTTGAACTTTTTTCTTGACTGAACTTATATTGTGGGAGTTGGGATACCCATCTCGGGTAATGAGTGGTAGCTCGACCTTGCGAGGTGAGTTGGGTGCTAGTTGTTCTCTGGTATAGTGTGTGTGGCCCCTTTGTGGCTCGAGGCGATTAGGGGGAAGAAGAGTACCTATAATACCCCCCCCAAAAAAAATATATATATTATTAATTTTGTATGCACTTAAGAATTTATTTCCATTTTTGACAAATTCAAATTTGGAAAATTATTGCCATTTATGGCAATTTTGAATTTAGAATTTGGTTAATTGTAATTAATTATTGTGACTTTTGGGAAAATATTTGATTTTGCCAACCAACTCTTTGAGTATGACACTTGTAAGAGACAAATATTTTTTATATTTATTGTTGAGGGACAAATGGAATAGCTAGGTTGAAATCGGTTGACCATGACTCCATGAGTGGGGAATAGGCTTGAACTACCTCAGGGATGAATTTTACAAGTGGAAAATTAAGAATTTGGCCATTGGCAGCCCTTGAAAATCATGGATTTGTAAAGCTATGTAAATTCCCAAGGGGAAAAGACCTGGGCACTGGATTCTTTTTCGTATAGAGCATATGGGAGGAGGCAGGACATTTCCTAGGATGCTAGGGAAAAAGGATATCACTTTCTGTTATGAGCATTGTTTTCTGAGTGTGAGGCAAGGAGAATTTCTGATATGAAAAGAGGACTATAGCAAAACAGGTGCTTCGGGGTTCGCCCTGATGGATTCATGGTCAGGCTAGGGGGTGAATGGAGTAAGTAGATTGGCTATCCTAGTATATGGTTGGGTGGAACTTGGTTGTTCCATTTTTTGTCCCAGCTCTTTGTTGAGATATGTACATCTACTTATCACTTATTGATTTGTTTGTTTTGTTGGTTAATGGATGGTAGAATGAAACAAATTATAGAATTAATTTTTTCTTTCACAGTTTGAATTTATCCAGTGAGTAGAGCTAAGAAAACTACTGTGTGAAATAGTTGTTGATGAATGTGTAAATGTTTATGATTCAAATGATGTACCCTCTGAATCGGCAATAGGAAAACAAATATTAGTCGATTATGTTGATGATATTAAAAATATTTGTTATAATTATGAATGCAGACTCAAATATAAACCTGTATAAGGATTTATTTCAGATTGCTACAGGTCAAATAACTGAAGTACAAGTCTACAGGAATGCCTATATGTATTTTACAGGTTGCAATAAAACTAAC
>JASDQU010306839.1:77203-103196 GCA_032191745.1 Picea mariana | reverse complement strand
TTAAATTGGTATGAATGCAAACGAAGTTTTGGAATGAATACCAGAATAGAAAAATACATATATACATATATGTTGTTTCCTATATAGAATTTCATAACTACACATATATCTAATGGACATAAGTTTTTTTATATCGGATCACATGAGGCTGCAACTAAGCTTCCAATGATAGGAATGCACCAAAGGCATAAATTTATAGTTATGCATATCATAGTAAAACAATAAACGAAGCTCCAGTGTCACATATCACATAGCAGAGAGTCTACTCGTTATATAACATTTTTCATTTGAATTGTAGGAAATTGTGTACATTATTTCTTAATCTAATGAATGATTTGTGTAGCTAGAGGATTTGATCTATATTTATTTTACAACTGACTAACCTGGACAAGAACCCAATACCACTCGGAAACCGAACCTGAATCCTCCAACAATTAAAATAATGGAAATTGGAACTCAAATACCTTTTTCGAGCCTGGCAATATCTGTATCAGTGGACCACGAAAGATCCAAGTCCTACAAGGGATATCGGGAGTTAGTAAATAAAATTATGAATAATCAAGGAATTAATAGAATTATTTTCGAGAACTAGTAAACAATGAAAGTGAAATATAAAAGAGTGAGCAACATTCAAAAAGAACCCACAAAACTCATTACTATGGAGTCAACACCAAGAAATACTTAGCTTGAGTTTGGCGTAGGGTGTTCCTTTCTCCATCAGTAGAAATGAGCGAACAGTTCATAGCCCAAAGGGGAGGAGTGGACTTTGAAACGACTAATGTGTACCCTCGCAATGGAAATAGGGTGGCCCAACATTATTCTTGTAACCGAATAGATTAACCAATTGCTCAGTATGTATCAAACGATTTAAAATCATTATTAAACATGCAACATATATAGTATAACTGGAACTATAAAGAACACAGAGTATAAAACATGTCCAACATAATTGTCCAATTCAGGGCAAAATTAGGGTTTCAAAATATTGTTCTCATAATTATCTAAAAATATAGATTAATGATAAAGGAAACGTAAGCAAGAACATAGTCCTGGATACTTAAAGTTATTTTCCTTACGCTAACAAGTGAAATTTTGACAAGCATAAGCATGGAATTTCAGAACGGAGTCCTTAGAACAAATCGTTTTAAATAAGGTTAAATCCTGGAAACTATGTCTAGAGTCGAATTTGTATGGTCATAGTAATTCTTGTATAGGTATGATGGATGTCGTAATAAAACAGAGTACTAAATTCTACATAGTAGCTAGAATACCCTACTGCAACACAAGAAATGGATTTCAACTTTACAACACATAATTCATGGGTGAAATGATTATAGTAAGTTTCGGGCACATATCTCTTCATGAGTCGAAAATTTCGAAGACCCGATACTTAATCAAAACAGGAAGTAAATACGCAACTTATGCCTACTTTAAATATTGGAAGTAACTGTGGGAAATCATAGATAAATTCAAACAAGGGTTTCTCGGGCGACAGGCATCTGATGACGCAGACCCCCTTGCCCTCGGGCCGAGATCCACACAGGATCATTCTAAATTCTTTTCAAGTCGAAGCGACTCTCTCAGATACCTATTGGAACCTCATAAATCCGATCCATAGGTCCTTCGTAAAAAACCCTCCCTGCACAACTTAACACCAGGTGCAAGCTTTATGTCTCCACGTGACCACAACCTGGCCTTAGCGCCAACGCCTTTGCAACTCACGAGTTCATGACTCGTAGACCCTCGACTCCTCTTTCACCTAACACCAATACCCAAGATGTGATACAGATATGACTCCTCCTCACTAGCACCTCTACAAGAGAATGTCGGCTAGGGCCTAACTCTATCACCCCTCGCAACTCACAACTTCACGAGTTGGAGTGTTGAGTCCTCGTGCTCCTTTTTTGAAAATCCACGAGACGTGATAAGTCAATGATGGGTTGACCCCTTCCAACGTGACATGTGTATGCCACCTGTCAACTACTTCCACCTTTTCTGTGCGCTCTATATTTTCACCACATGTCAACCACGTGGTCCCCACCTACCGTATGTGCCACGTGTACGCATGAACCCCCAGCGCTTGACACTTTGCGACTTCAACGATCAAGGTGCGACTCTTTCACCCTATGAAACCTTGATACATGATGTAGTGAGACACCAAATATCATGCTCTCCTCCTTTCTCGATCAACAATTCAGGTTAAATCACGATCTTGCAACTCGGGGGTTTGTAGCACAAAGGTCTCCGCCTCCCAGCTCACGATACCTTAATTCGCGAAATGATCCAGATCTCTGCCACCTGTCCTTCAAAATGGATGGTCCTAATGCTTTCGATACTTTAACGTGTCCTCTTCCTTCTGTTGTTACAAGGTTAAAACCTTGCACACCTTTCCTGGATCCGACGGCTCACGGAAACTCGACACTTCTCCCCCGAAGTTTTTACCATCCATTCTACCCTTCTGTGCAGCTTCCCAGGGACTAAAACCCTCGCACCTTCTTTCGTATCTGATGACTATCAGTCCTCTATTCTAGAAATGATGGTCCAGATCTATTCTCCTGTGCGCTCTTCTATGTGACTAGACGTAGACTCCGATGGTCCAGATCTCGTCCTTCCAGTGCCGATCCAATGATAGTTGTGCTCCTCCTCTTGAGATTTTTGGCTTTTTGAATTAGAATATTTTCCAAGTCTTGAAGGTCTCAACCTTCAACTCTTCCTATTGCGAGCCCAGTTCATTTAGGTCTCCTCTGCATTATGGAAATGCTTCCCCTCTTGAGCTTTGTCCACTCAAAAACCTTGAAAGGTTTTCTCTGTGTGCATTCTTCTCGCACCTTCTCTTCTGAGCTTATGGACTTAGAACAAGTCCACTCTCACACATTCTTGGTGCTCCTGAGATTTTGAATGACTCAGATTCGAGAATTTTTCTTGGAAATAAATGCCTCATGCCCTCTTGGCATCCTTCTTCTCGATGCACACCTTGCAGAGCAAACATAATATTTAACAACTCGTTGAGTGTCTTCCTCCTGTGACACTTCTTTTATTTCATAACTCGAAAGAGATTTATTCTTGGTGCACTCCCGGCACTCGCTCAATGCCCTCCTTGCATAGTTTCTATAGAATCTTCGGTGACTCTGTCTCCTCACTAAACTTGAAATAGAGTTCCTTCTGGGCACCCTGTGCATCCACTCAATGCCCTCTTGGAAGAGCTTCAAAAAAACTCTAAGAAATTCTATCTGTCCTGTGCCCTCCTCTGCACATTTCTTTCTTCAAGGTGTTCAACAACCTTGAGGCCTTCTCTTTGAGTCAATGACTTCCTCTGGTGCGCCCTCTTGACATGTCTTTGTCTAAATTCCACAGAATTCAGAAGTGCACTCTATGCACTGGCCGACAGAACCCATAGTGTTCTATCATGCAACCTCTTGCTTGAAGCCACAAAGAACCCAAAACTGAAATCAAAGAAATCACAGATAGGAAAATATGTCTATCTCCTGCAGATGGAACTTAACATACATCTACAACATGAATGAACACACAACATTCATAAGAGACACATAAACACATAGAAAACACATATGCGGGAAAAACTGCTCTGTATTAACATCAAGGTTTGATTACAATGTGTTCGAGCTCAGACTGCAACAGAGTCATGGATTCTACTCTTCTCCCTATTCTCTATTTTCTTCTCTACCTCTCTACCGACTAACTTCCTATAGATACAAAGGATCTTTTTACAAAAGGGGGCTCCTTGAGCTCTTCCCTCCATCCTCACCAATTCTCATTTATTTACATTCAATTACATTGAATGGATGTCTAGTCCGAATTGGATCTAGATCTCAGCCTTACAACCATTAAAGATGGTTTCTAATTACAAACTATGTACATGCATGGCTTTGGCTCTTTAGGCTTACAAACATTTAATATATTGAATTCAAATTTGAAATTTGAAAGTGAGAGGGCTACGCCTCTCCTCTCCATTGAATGCACGCTTGATGTGTTGGTTGGCTAGCGCGTAGATGGCTTGGAGCAATGCTCTTGCATTATACTCCTCTGTTGTGAAGAGTTCATGATCTCTTGCTCATGAGATTCCTAGCATCGTTGTTGAAATCCACCCAGATCCCAAACAGTTCTCTGAAGTTTTCCGTCTGCTCCATTGCTTCACTGTTGTTGCTACATCTGTTGCTGAAAATTCCAGTCATTGTCAATTGTTTAGCTCCCTGGATGAAAATTCTGAGCGATTCCTTGCAATGATCCTTTGCTATCATCTGCATCACTTTCTTCTCTCAGCAATTGTCTACTAGTTCTGGATGGTTCAACCAATCCTCCAACATCTCCAACTCCATCTCCCATGGACTGAGCATCTTATCTGCATGCTCTTCTTCTGTTGTCAGCTTCAGTGTTGTAGTTATCTCCTATTCAGCCTCTTGACTGAAAATTTCATGCATCTCAGTTGAATGCTCTTCTTCTCCTACAGCTGCGTTAGGTTCTGATGTCTGTCACATTTCTTCTTCTTCTTGGGTAGCTTCTGACAACTACTCCTTCATCATTATAGTCATCATTGGTTGTCTTTCTGTTGTTGCTACATTGGCAACACAGATGCTGGCCTCAACTGGGCTATATGTCAGGAATACCTTTATCCCTCCAATCATCATAATTCTCTTCTGATCTTCCTTCTCTGTCAGCTCCTCTCACTGATTCGAACTCACCTCTAAGTTCATGAGACTCTCACGTGGCCTCATCTGCTCTCCCTTGCCCACTTAGAAATATGGGATTTTCTCTCTTCCTCTGCCCACCTGGCAGTCTATGAGATCAATCGATCCCATCTCAGTGCCCTCCTGAAAATTTGAACTTTCAACACTGCCCTCCTGGCAGTGTATGAGACCTTCACTTGATCTCTTTTTATTGCCCACCTGGAAATTTGAATGTCCACCTCTACCCACATAGCATTTTATGAGATCCTATGTTAATCTCATACTATTCCCACCTGGAAATATGAATTTCCAGTGCTGTCCTCTTGAAATTCTATGAGATCCTCCAATGGTCTCATTTCATTGTGCACCTGGAAATTGGAAAATTCATCTCTGCTCTCTTGGCAGTTCATGGGATCTGTAACTGATCTCCCTTCCTCATCACTGAGATTCTTCCTAGTCTCTAGTTCACATATATGAACTATCTCCTCTTCATCTCTGAGGCTTTCAACATACCTCAACCATCCTCTCAATAGTCTTTGCTACCTTTTGGCCAATAATTTCTTGACTGGCCACTTTTCTTTTCTCTTCATGGGCCATTCATACACCCAATGCGGCTTTGCGTTCCGCTACATTTGCAATGAAAGCTGCTCCATTCTCTCTCTTATCTCAACGATTTATTTGTCAATATCTTCTTTACTCATCTACTGGTGGGCTCATCTTCCACCACACTCATGGCCTTCAGTAGCCATTTTCCTGTTCCTGTATGCCCTCCTAGCAAACTTGTTATTGTCACTCTGCAATAATCTTTCTTTATCTACTATGCCTCCCTCTGTCTGCAGTGTACAGGCAAAAAGTGGCTCTGATACCATAACTGATGATGCAGAACCCCTTGCCCTCGGGCTGAGATCCACATAGGATCGTTCTAAATTATTTTCAATCCAAAGAGGCTCTCTCGGATCCCTATTGGAACCTCACAAATCCAATGCACAAGTCCTTCGTAAAAAATCCACCCTGCAGAAGTTAACACCAGGCGCGAGCCTTATGTCTCCACGCGACCACAACTAGGCCTTAGCGCCAGTGCCTTCGCAACCTGTATACCCTCGACTCCTCTTTCACCTAAGGCCAATACGCAAGATGTGATACGAGTATGAATCCTCCTCACTAGTGCCTCTACAAGTGACCGTCGGCTAGGGCCTAACTCTAGCACCCCTCGCAACTCACAACTTTGCAAGTTGGAGTGTTGAGTCCTTGTGCTCCTTCTTTGTGAATCCATTAGACACGATAAGTCAACGATGGGTTGACCCCTTCCAAGTTGACATGTGTATGCCACCTGTCGCCTACTTCCACCTTTTCTGTGCACTCTATATTTGTGCCACCTGTCAACCATGTGGTCCCCACCTAACGTATGTGCCACGTGTTCGCATGAACCCCTGGTGCTCGACACTTCGCGACCTCAGCGATCAAGGTGCAACTCTTTCACCCTCTGAGATCTCGATACATGATGTATAAATACACCAAATCTCATTCTTTCCTCCTTTCTTAATCAATGGTTCAAGTTAAATCGTGATCTCGTGACTCAGGGGTTTGTAGCGCAAAGGTCTCCACCTCCCAGCTCACGATACCCAAATTCATGAAATGATCTAGATCTCTGCCACTTGTCCTCCAAAATGGATGGTCCTAATGCTTTCAGGACTTTTACAAGTCCTCTTCCTTCTACTGTTACGAGGTTTAAACCTTGTGCACCTTTCCTAGATCTAACAGTTCCTGGAAACTTGACACTTCTCCCTCGAAGTTTCTGCCATCCGTTCTACCCTTCTGTGCAGCTTCCCAGGGACTAAAACCCTCACACCTTCTTCTGGATCTGACGGGTATCGGTCCTCTATGCTAGATATGATGGTCCAAATCTATTCTCATGCATGTTTTTCTATGTGCCTTGACATAGACTTCGATGGTCTAGATTTCGTCCCTTCAAGTGTCCATCCAACAGCAGCTGTGCTCCTCCTCTTGAGCTTTTCAGCTTTTTGACATAGAATATTTTCCAAGTCTCGAAGGTCTCGATCTTCGACTCTTCCTCTTGTGAGCCTAGTTCCTTTAGGTCTCGTCTACGTTATGGAAACACTTCCCCTCCTAAGCTTTGTCCACTCATAAACCTCGAAAGGTTTTCTCTGTGCACGTTCTTCTCACTCTTTCTCTTCTGAGATTATGGACTTAGAACAACTCCACTCTTTCACATTCTTGGTGCTCCTAAGATTTCTAATGACTCAAATTTGAGAACATTTCTTGGAAAGAAACGCAAACAAAGTATTTAGCAACTCGTTGAGTGTCTTCCTCCTATGAAACTTCTTTTATTTCAGAACTCGAAAGACAGTTCTTCTCGGTGCACTCCTTCCACTCGCTCAATGCCCTCCTGGCAGAGTTTCTACAGAATCTTTAGTTACTCTGTCTCCTCACTGAACTCGAAATAGAGTTACTTTTGGGCACCCTGTGCATCCACTCAATTCCCTCTTGGCGGAGCTTCCACACAACTCTCAAAAATTCTATCTGTCCCGTGCCCTCCTATGCATAGTTCTTCCTTCAAGGTGTTCAACAACCTTGAGGCCTTGTCCTTGAGTCAATGACTTCCTCTGGTGCACCCTCTTGGCACGTCTTTGTCTAAATTCCTCAGAATTCAGAAGTGCACTCTATGCACTGGCCTACAGAACCCGCAGTGTTTTGTCATGCAACCTCTTGCATGTAGCCACAAAGAACCCAAACCTGAAATCAAAGAACTCACAAATAGGAAAATCTATCTATCTCCTACAGATGGAACTTAACATACATCTACAGCATAAATGAACACACAACATTCATAAGAGACAAATAAACACATAGAAAACACATATGTAGGAAAAACTGCTTTGTATTAACATCAAGGTTTGATTACAATGTGTTCGAGCTTAGACTACAAGAGAGTCATGACTTCTTCTCTTCTCCCTATTCTCTCTATTCTTTTCTACCTCTCTACTGACTAACTGCATATAGATACAAAGGATCTTTTTACAAAAGGGGGCTCCTTGAGCTCTTCCCTCCATCCTCACCAACTCTCATTAATTTACATTCAATTACATTGAATGGTTGTCTAGTTCGAATCAGATCTAGCTCTCATCCTTACAACCATTAAAGATGGTTTCTAATCATAGCCTATGCACATGCATGGCTTTGGCTCTTTGGCCTTACAAACATTTAATATATTAAATTCAAATTTGAAATCTGAATGTGA
Source organism: Picea mariana (assembly GCA_032191745.1). Taxonomy (NCBI): domain Eukaryota; kingdom Viridiplantae; phylum Streptophyta; class Pinopsida; order Pinales; family Pinaceae; genus Picea; species Picea mariana. The sequence goes on along the minus strand of JASDQU010306839.1, from coordinate 95,252 downwards.
GAGGGCTGCGCCTCTCCTCTCCATTGAATGTGTGCTTGATGTGCTAGCTTGGAGTGATGCTCCTACATCATCATGTTGAGAACCTTTTCAAATAAGATGCGAGTATAAGTAACAAAGAAAGGACTGAGGTCATGACCTTGCCGATAGAACCTCCTTACCTTTGTGAGTGCATTTATTCTATCCTAGTAACCCTATTCTCTAATCTAATGGACAAACGCATACTTCTCGAATAAAAGGTCACTGATACATAGGTACGTTCACAGTGCACAGAGACCATTGTTATACTATGGGTAACCAGGGACGTTTTCCTTCATGGTATTTTATCGAGAATATTGATGACAAAAACAATAGAGGGCAAGCCAACGAATAGTTTGGGGAAAATAGACGACAACATGCGACACATGGGGTCCTACACTTCAACCTATGTGTAGAGCACAAAAAAGAAAAATAACTAAGTTGCAGTTTGGGAAAAGAGTTATGTGGTAGATGGTTATGGAGGCATAATATTCCTTAGAGAACGATATTGAAGGTTTAAAGTTAGACCATAAAGATAAGCGTAGAACTAGTAAGGACTAAGAAAGGACTTATTATTACTTCTGGTTACAGGAGAAGGCATTCCTACAAAGTGATAACTAGGGGGGCTGTTAATTCTTAAAGGTAACCTACAAAACCCTAGTTCAAGAACTGTAAATCTAGGGGAGCGGACAAGAGATAAACTTGTTGCAGAAATTAGTGGACAGTTAGAGTGCTAATGGGAGGGGTGGTATGTGAGAACTTACCTGTTCGAGTGCAGTAGGAATACCAGACCACTCGAAAGCCTCTCCCACCAATACTCAAGATGTGACTACCATTGTTACTAACCAAGATCTGAGTGATGAGTAATTTTTGGCATAGGGGCAGACCCAGGGTTCAACGCTACAACAACGCACCAAAAAAACCCTTACTACCAGCCCTTTAGGAAACACCTGCAAAGCAGATGAACTCTCATAACTAGATGAAGTGGTTGTAGGACTCAAGTGTTTGTAACCTTAGCTGGGACACAAATATATGATTATAATACTTAATACAGCTCTTGACACCATCAGTTCCTTAATATGTAATCACTATTCACTTCATTGATACAATAGAGCTTCCCAGTATTCACATAAATCTATAATATTCAAGCACTTAGCATATACCAATGGATTAGAATGAGGATATCAAGCACTAAATATGACTATCTAGATCAGATCTAACATTCTCACATATGATAAGCACAAAGCATAAATAGATCTATCTAAACATATTAGAGCACTTAGCTTATAACATATGAACACATCAAGACAAAGAAAAAAGAACACAACATAGTGTTTACATGGTTCACCCCCACCCTGGGGCTACGTCCACCAACTCTTCTTCTTTATTGTCTTCAATCAATCGATTACAAGCACAGAGCCTCAAAACCCTTACTCCGCATAGGACATAATATCTTGCAGCTCACTAGGTCCTTCTTCCTTCCGCTACGGCACAAAGCCTTCTATAGTCTCCCACAGGGACTTTGTTAAACCCTAATAATGGCTCATTACCCCTTAATTAGGGCATATTACATTAGTAATGTTATTTTATTTATGTCATCTTTATTCCATTAGTTGTAATTATACCTCCTAGTCTCTTATATATACCAAGGAGACATTTTCATTTGGAATCATCTTGGAATTGTACATTTATGTGAGCATAAGGAGGTTGCCCCCTCGAAGAGTCTTATTATTTAAATTTCTCTCTTTTTCAAGGCATTGAGTACTTATTCTGAGGTTTTTCTATTCTATATTGATGTTTGGTTCTTAAGATATGGTATCAGAGCTCAAGGTCCTGGGGTTTCACTGCTACATCTGAGAGACCTTGGGATTTTATCTATAACGGTTTTTCTATAATGTTTCAGAAGGAACAACTTGGAATATATTTAGTAGACAGATCAAGGTATGTTGGGTTACAATTTCATCTCCTGAGGTATTATACTTTCGGATATACAGCCTGTGAAAGATAGGGTTCTAGAATCATCATGAATTGAGTCATTGCGTAATTTTCACTATAAAATGTTTTCTGTAACATTTCAGATCCTAAAATCTGGAGGATATTCAAAAACATTAGTAATGTATCTTTGGTACAAATGTTATCTTCTGTATCATCTTACATTTTTAGATACACCCTATGGAAGATAGGGTATCTGACTAGTCCTATTGACTAGTCTCAAGAAGGTGTTCCAGGTAAAACAATCATAACTTGTTCGTAGAGTATCCAAATTGAGTGAGACTAGTTTCATTGGATAGTGGAATGTCTATAGTATTTCTAGTAGGAGTTTAATAATTTTATAGCAATTATTTTTTGTAGGGCATGCTATACAAGTGACATCTCTCGGAAAGGTCAAAAATCAACAAGTTGTGGGGAAGTTACTATAAATTCTACTTGGCACATCCAGTTTTGATCAGAACTATGGCATTGCAGAGAAGAAATATCAAAGAACTACAAAAAATAAAGTTTCATACCTAGAAGGGCAAAAAACTTGGAGATACAACAGAATAAATATTGTCTAGCAGAATGACCTCAAAATCAAGGTTCAAAAGTGATACTTGGCCAACATGCCACCCAAAAAGGGAACTTATACACCAAATAAGCCTCTAGATAATCCTACATGGACTCTTGATGAAGGTGGAGAAATGCGTAGGGACATAAATGATTTACAAAAGAAGACAATAACAAAAGATGAACTACAAGAGATGATGGAGGGTTTAAAAGGGTAGATCATGGAAGGATTGAAAAATTTCATAATAGAGAGGACACCTAAAAGTGAAAATCTATCCCATGAAATTCATAATGAGGACACAAGGAAGGTGAATAAAGAATGGAGAAATTCCAACTTTGGGTTGAATACCAACCACGTTCCTAAGATCGAGATGAGTAAGTTTGATGGCAAGGACCAAGTCGCATGGATACTTCAGATGGAGCAATTCTTCGATCTACATAATGTGTCACATACACAAAAGGTATAAATTGCTTCTTTATATTTAGAAACCAATCAATTTGTATGGTATCGATGGCTTTGTTCTTGCAAATCACTTGTCACTTGGAAAATTTTCACGAAAGAAATGATAGCACACTATGAGGATACAAGGAGCAATACCTTCTTTAGCCAATTGATAAATCTAAAGCAAAAGGGTTCAGTTACAGAGCACATTGAGAACTTCCAAATATTGACTATAAAGGTAACAGATATTCCAGATGAGCACTTGATTGATGTCTATGGCTACTAGAAGGACCAATCCCAACATCTATAAAGAGAATAATTCTCCTTCTTCTAAAACACCTCTGTTAGCACTAGGAGTCACCTTCTGATTGCAAGGAAGGTAAGCCCAATACCCATCAGATGATATGTGAAAGTATGAGTGTTTTTTTAAGGTCGAATGGAAAAGCTCAAAATGATAATATACTCACTCAGAAACAGGGCTAACATGTAAAAACAAATAAAGTATTGACTAATTTCAACTAGTAGTTTGGGAGTAAACGTGGGTAGAAAGAAGACTTGAATGAGAGGAATGTAAGAGCTACTGCAAACATAAGGTCCACAAAATCCCAAAGGAAGAAAGTTTCTTAAAACAAGATCTTCTTGAAATTAGAAACTAAGGAGCTAAATAAACACCATGACAATAAAATGATCAAACATCCATCATATCATTACCACCATCATCCATATGAAGCATTCAAATATGAACATTTACCATTAGAAGCAAATGGTCTGAAATAGGAGCTGATTTCTATTAGTCAACAAGTCTTAAGTCCAATACATACTAGATCACAGTCACTTTATCAAAAATACTACACTTTCTTGGGAGCCTTTCTCTACCATCCAAACCCATTAAAGAAATTCATCTGTCTATTTATAACAAGAAAGAGAGGAAACAAGTCGAGGTACAAGTTGACCTATTTTCCTTAAAAATCTCAAAACATTTATTTATTCTAACAACTAAGATAAATCCTTGTGCTATAAAATAGGGAAGTGTTGGTGACTAAATCCAATCATGCTTCTAACTGCTTTGATCCTCTTTTGTTTCTCAGCTCCTGTTTTGACATGTGTCCCTTTGAAGCTTGTAGTTATCCTCTGCACGCCAACTGCTACTTCTGTCATTTATTCCATTATTAACTTATCCAAAAGTGTTGGCTTAGTCTTCCTAGATCCCTGGTGTTTGTTGGCTACTCCCTTGGGTAGCAATTCTGTGTAGCGCCCCCTAAAATGGAAGAAGGAGAGAAGGTAGCGCCTATGGGTAGTGCCCCTGTGCTGCATATCTACGGCTACATTTGTCCTCTGTTGAAAATTTGAGTAGTGCATGTGTGTGAACCTGCTCTTTGTAAGATATTACGTAGTGCTTGTGGGTAATGCCTATTGGTAGCGCATGTGGGTAGCGCCTGTATGAAAATTCTGTGTTCTATAACATATTACGCAGAGCCACCTACACTGTGTCTACATAAGGGTTTGGGTAGCTATGCCAAAAATGCAGCGTCCTTGACTCCTGAATGTGTGTAGATTTGTTTGTGTCCTTCCATGATGAAAAATCAATTTACTTAGGTGCTTTTACCACTGAGTGAAGCTAGCACTTAGCAAAAAATTCCAAAATCCATATAGCTAAATACATAGAAGCTTGTATAGGTGGAAAAAATTATTATCTACATATCAGTTAACCTTTGCAAGAAGGAACAACTCTAAAAAGTGGGGTTTACCACTACCAGCTACTTTGTTATTTTAACAATTTGCCTCACACTCTTTTTGGTGGAAAGAGTGTCTCCAACTAACTCAGTAGACTTCTTCTTCTTAGCACTGGTAGGCTTCTTCATTATAGTTGTGCTCTCCTTAGCTACTGGTTTTTCATCTTCAATGGCAGCCTCAACAAACACCTATAAATTCTTTTTGGTTACTTCATCCTGGAAATGCTTCAGTTCTGCCTTTAGCTTCTTGTTCTGAGCCTGGAAACCCTTCAGCTATTTATGAAGAGGTAGAGCCTTTCTCGTTGTGAACCTTTCCAAGTCTAGGGTATGGTTGTAGCCAATCATGAGCTCATTCATATCAGCCAAGTGGACCTTGTCTTTCGCTTTGAGACGAGCTATTTCTCTCCTTGCAATCCTAAGCTACTTAATAAGTCTTTTGTAGGTCTGGCTGCCAAGGGGGTTGGGGACATATGCAGTCTCAGCAGGCTTCTTCTCATCCTTTTTTTCCATCTTTACAAGAATTTCCTTGCATGTTTCATCTGTCTTCTCAAAACTTTTTCCTTTATGATTCTTCTCTTACACAACAACCCTTTCTTTATTCTTCATAGGTTTTTTACAATCCTTCACAGGGATTTTATCTTCCCTCTCCAAAGGTCATTTGGTACCTTTACCCTTGATTTTCTGTATCAGGGTTTCTTGTTTCTCTTATACAACCTTTTCAATTCCTTTCCCTTTCTTCTTATGTATAGGGGTTTTTGGTAAAGGCTGTCCTTTGAAATCCCCCTTAGGAATTCATGACCTAGTGAAATGTCTTTTACCTTTGATTTCAACTGCTGGAGGAGGAGAGGGAAAGAGAAGATTCTTCCCTTTTTTAAGATTAAATTTCTTCTAACCCTGGTGGAGGTGGTGGTGAGAAATCTTTGTGTGGGGAAGGATAGACTTCCTCCTCATCTTCCCTGACCTGCTTATTGATCTCTGAAATAGGGGCTCTGCCCTTTCTCTTCTTGTTGATCCCTGTTTTAGTACTGGTAGGTGATGAAGAGCCTGCAATCTGTTATTGGGGGGTAGGTGTTGGGTCCATATTGAAATGAGAAGTGACCAAAAAATTCTCTGAGGAGATCTCTTTCATTCCCAACTCTTTAGAGACAAGCATCCTGATAAGTCCAGAGTGGAAAAGACGGGAGTCCACATCCTTAGATTTGGCTTGCACCCTATCTTCCAGTTTACCTATACTTCTCAGCAGGTAATATGGAATATTTATCTAAACCTTACTAGTAAAATGAAACAACAGCCTTATGTTGTAATGATACAAGGTGTTAAATCTCCCTTCACAACTAAAATATCTCTGTATGATTTTCAACCAAACTGGTCAATCAACTGATTCCTTGGCACACTCTTAGATAAATCATTGGCTTGGTATTCAGGCTTGAAAAGATATTTAACAAAAGGTAAACTCAATACCATGGCCTTGAACCAATTTTCTCCTGAAATGGGGATCCCTGTTGCAGCTGAGATGTAGGCTTCAGTCACCTCAAATTACAAATCTCCAACTCTAGTTTTCTTGCGATCAAAATTTAGTGAAAATTGTTTTGCTACTTTTGAGTGGCCTCTCTGCATGTTCTGGCAGAAAGAGAGGCATCCTGCTCTTTGAAACATTTTCCTTGGGATGGGACCTGTGTCAAAAAGGCGCATGTTAAGAGGCTTTGTTCAAACTATCTTGCCACCTTTGTGTGCTTTCTTCGACTGAGGGTTCTCCATGACTCAGAAAGTGGGTTCTTAAGAGGCTGTAAGGGATGCTATTGACCAAAAAAATTCAATTCAAGTCTCAAATGCACAAGGATGGCCCTCCAAATTAGCATTGCTTAGAAAATGAACTTGGCTATGAGAAATAGACCTTCGGGCATATACAGGTTTTCAGAGTGTAGACTATGAGGAAGTAATTATGAAATGACTCTTTGTACAAGATGAAAATAAGAAAAGGATAATCAGAGGGGTTTGAGAAACGCCTCTATGTAGTGCAATGCATACTCAGAGGATAGGCTATTTAAGTGAATTTCAAAGGTTATGACTAACAACAATAATCAGACTATGGATACGAGCGTAGATGTTTACATGAATGAAAATATGTCTCCCATACTACCCTACAAGCTTATAAAAACAAAACCCAAGCACATATATCCTATGAAAATTAATATGCAAAGGAGGTTGCACAGGATACCTGTGAAGTTGACAACTTTTGAGCTCCTCAACGCGATCTTAGGATGAGATTGAGGAAACTCCGGCCCTGAAATCTCTCACAGCATCAGATTTAGTGAACATGCGATCATCTGATCTGATCTGGTTAACTTACCCAGTGCATCACTGCTAAACTTTTCAAATTTAGAAACCTTTACCAAGGTTCATAAATGCAAGATCTTATGAAATCATTTCAACCGACTTCTGGCACTGAAAATAAGGGTTAAGGTATCAGTCGTGGAAATCATGACTTGGAGTGGATGGATGATAAACGTGACAGGTGCTATGGAAATTCCTGTTGAGTGGGCAGCGCTCTCCAAATCAAAAAAATGATTGGACAGGTGAGTGGGGATGATGAGGTATGCATACGAGGTCATGAGTGAGGAGAGAGGCGTGTCATATCAGCCTGGTCATGGGAGGTATCAACCTAGGGATGAATCGTGAGAGGGGGCATAAAGAATAGACCATGAGCTCATAAGGGTTTAAGGACCAAAAATTGAAATGTGGATCAACACATGAGCTATGACTCAAGTTTTAGTCATCCTAAGGGGTCCTATCATAAATAACATTTAATGGATGAGAAATTTATTTTAAGGAGAAAATAAGAATCTAAGTTTTTTTTTTTTTAATTTTTCTTTTTAACAAAAACAATCAAAGAGACCAAAGGTGACTTAGTGTGATAACATTGGCTCCATAGGGGATGGCATGCCCCCTGCAGGCTACCAAGAATGAGTAGATTCAGTGCCTTATCCTAGGGCTATGGGGTCAGTTATTGGAACACAAAAATTAAAGAAAATGATATTTACAATGATGTAAGGACCCATTCCAGGCTCAAGAAAAGTACTTTTTTCAGGAAATGCCCATTTACAGGGCCACCAGAAACCTCTTCATTCTCCATATCCCACAACTTGAAAGTGTTATTAGGGAATACCTTAGATATTTTGAATGGACCGATCCATAAATCTTCAGATTTATTGTTCTTGCCTTTATCTTGCCTCAGTGCATCCCACTTGAGCACCAGATCGCCCAGTTGGAAATCATCTTTTTTCACCTTCTTGTTGAATCCATGCTTGATCTTCAGTTGATGATCATATGATTTATCTACCAGCTGCTCCCAGGTCTGTTGCACTTCAACCAACTGTTGAATCCTCCTGATCATATCATCTAACTCCCCTTGATAATCTTGGAATAATTTTTCCACAGGCAAGGTGAGTTGAGAGGGGAAAACGACCTCAATTCCATACACCAACTAGAAAGGAGAAAGGCCCAAGGCCCTCTTTCTTGTCACTCTGTCAGCCCATAAAGAAAACTTGATTTTTGAATCCCATGCCTTTTTGTTATCCTCCAATAGCTTCTTAACAATCTTTATAGGAATTTTATTTGAGGATTCTGCATGCCCATTTACCTGTGGGTAATAAGGGGTTGAATGAATCAATGTGATCCCATATTGTTCATAGAACTGAATCAATGCATCAGCCTTGAAAGATGCAACATTGTTAGTGCTAATTTTGTTCGGACAACCAAACCTCGCTATAATGTCTTCAAGGAAACCAATGATCACCTTGTGAGAAGAATTACTGGTAGGGATAGCCTCTATCCACTTAGTGAAGTAATCTGTGGCATTCAAGATCCATCTATGTTGGCCACTAGAAGTGGGATGAATTTCCCCGATAAAATCTAAGCCCCATTGTTGAAAAGGTCCTGAAACTTCTATGGGATTTAATGGAAAAGACTTAAGCTGCTACTTTCCAGAAAATTTCTGACATTTAACACATGCTCTGATCTTAGCACAAACATCTATGAATAGACTAGGCCAAAAATACCCAGCCCTGAGAATATTGTAGGTAGTAGTCCTCCAAAAATGATGCATGCCACACAAACTGTCATGAAAATCAGACATAATCCTTTGGGCCTCTTGCGGGTCTAGGCATCTCAACAACACTCCCAATGGATCCTTCCAATACAAAATTTGATGAACTAAGCAATACTTTATCGATTTGATTTTTAATGCTCTCCCCTTGTTCTTTTCCATATGACTTGGAGGTTGTAGATTCTACAAGAAAAATATAATGTCCTTGTACCAACTGCAATTTTCCAATGCAGGGCTGGCTTGAGCACCTCTGTTGTTTAATTCAGTCTACTGATTTTATGAACATGAGCCAATGAAATTTACTCCCAACGCTAAGCAATTTGATTCAGCCAACAACTTGGCTAAACCCTGGCCCTTGACCAATTTGGTAGGCTTGATTTTTAAATCAAATTCAAGGATCTTAGCAATCCATTTGCTACATTTTCCGTCAATATCATGCTGAATAAGAATTTCTTTTACAACAACTGATGGAACATAACCAATAACTCTTGAATGTAGTACATAAACTCTGAAGGACTTAAGAGCTTTAACCAGTGCATAGGCTTGCTTATCAATAATGTCGTATTTTAATTCTGGATCTCTCAAAGCCCGGCTGAAAAAGGAAATAGGCTACTCTAAGCCTTTAGAGCTCTTCTGCAGCAAAACTGTTGCTATTGTATCAAAAGAGACAAAATAAAAAATAAGAAATTCCTTGGAGTAGTCTGGGTTGACTAGGACCGGGGTTTCTGTCAAAGCTTTCTTTATTTGATCAAAAGAACTACGAGCCTCAACATTCCACTTGATTTCATTATCTTTCCTCAACATGGCTTTGATATACTTAAGCAACTTAGCAAAATTTGACATAAACCTTCTCTCTCAAGAAACTAACCTTTCCTAGAAAAGATTGAGCCTCCTTTTCAGATCTAGGTAGTGATAAGGTTAGTATGGCTTCAACCTTGCTGGAATCAATCCTCACTCCTTCAGCTGACACGATATGCCCCAATATTTTTCCTTCTTTCATGGTGAACAATGACTTTTTCAGATTCAAAGAGAGGCCAAATTTTCTGCATTTTAAGAAAACCTTTCTTAAATGATCATAGTTCTCTTCATCAGATTGAGAGAACACGGTTATGTCATCTAATTAGATAACAACAAACTTGTCATTCTCTCCAATAAATGTTATGTCCATAGCTCGCTGAAAGGTCTCCCCCACGTTCATCAAACAAAAGGGCATCTTGGCATACATGAATGTACCCCAAGGAGTGGTAAAAGTCGTCTTCTCTCTATCCTCTAGAAAAACAAAAATATGGTTGTAGCCAGGAAAACCATCAACCCTAGACATTTGGGCTGCACCTGTCACCCTCTATAATATATGATCCATCTTGGGCAAAGGATAATTATCCTTTTTAGAGCTTCTGTCCAGATTCCGGAAATCGACATAGAGTCTGATTTCTTCAGTCTTTTTTCTCACGGGGACCAAATTAGCCACCCATTTGTAATATCTCAAAGGAACAATAATTTTTTCATCTAAAATCTTTTTTACCTCCTTCTCCATGACATGCAGTAACATAGGATTGATTTTCCTCAACTTTTTCCTGAAGGGCTTAGTCTCTTCTTTTAATGGAATCTTGTGCTCTATAATGTTTGTGTCATAAGTTCCGAGATCTTCGTAACTCCATGCGAATACATCAACAATCACCTTCAACAATTTGACATATTCATCCCTCTGCTCTCTTGATAGGCTTCTTGACAACTTGACATATTTTGGATCCTTCTCTGTTCCCAAATTGCACTCAGTTATATCAGCATCGTCAGTAGACACTTTCTCTTTTACTGCCACATCATTTTCATCAACTAATTTTTCGAAAGGAACTAGTCCTTTTGGAATATGGTTTCTAGGTAGCTGCACAATATGATGATTATCAATTCTATTAAGGAAAACATCAGCATGTGGAGTAATTTCAGAATCAAGATCCTGATCAATGTGTAATGCAGCAAATTCATCAACAGACTCAAGAAATGTTTTAAGTTCTTAATCATCTTCAAACACCTTCCAATATTTGACATTGTCCGGTATAGAAGGCATTTATTTGACGTCTACATCATACTTGAGTTTTGGAGGTATGGGTATCCTAAAATTTCTTTCTTATACAGCCAAAGAATCAACCAGATAATTCCCTCCTCGTCGAATAAAAAAGATGTCATACTTAGAGAAAAAATTCTCCACTAGGTCCCATCAAAGAACATCTTCCAAATAGAATTGGTTAGAGGAGGTTCTTCAGACAAGGGAGTAGACTTTTTTCTTATTTCAAGAGGAGCTTCAAGATCTTCAGTGAGCTATAAAATGCTAAACCCCAAATCAATATCAAGAGAAAAAACAAGATGATTAGTAGGGTTTTCTTCATCACTAATAATGTAATCCAGTTGGGCTTCTCTGTAAAGTCTTCTATGCTCCCCACCAAACAATGGGATAGTTGCATATGAGACATCCATATGCAAAGTTCCTCCAAGTCTTTTTATGCAAGGCCTTGACAAGATCATGCCAAACGTGGGAGGAACATCAACCACCACAACATCCATAAGTACACTTTTCATGGGCAATTGATATAGAGTCACAACCATATCCTTATTGACCCCAAGAAATTTTACTTTTCTAGAGTCAAAAGAATATAATTCATGATAGGTTTTGGTGATTTCCAGTCCAAGCTCATCCATGACAGATTTTTGCATAAGATTATGGGAGGCCCCTGAATCCAAAACACAATTATGCAACACCTTGTCATGAATATTGAGAGAAGTATAGAAGGGAGGGGATGAGTCATCTATTTCTTCTATCAAAGGGCCTAAAATCACAGTTGGTTTTTCATCTTGCAGATTTATTGAATCAGTGGAATTAGGAGAGGCATCGGGTTGTAACATTTTGGTCATATATTTTTCAAATTCTTCATTTTTTATCATTTCCAAAAATGGTACAGGGATCTTAATTTTCTGGATCTCATTCTCAAAACTAAAGGAGGGGGAAGGCTTCAAAATATCTTTGGTTTCCGGAGGAGGATTTATGATCAGAAGTTGTGGATTTTGAGAATCTTTTTCCTTGTTGCTCACTGTCACAGTCTTAGAAGAATCTTCTTTCTGAACAGGATGATTAGGGGAAACACTTTTTTCTTCATTCTTCTTAGATATCAGATTATATCTACTAGTATTTTCCTTCATTTGTTCTCCCTTGCTTAAATCATTGATTTGAATATCCATTAAATATTGTTCATAAGAGGATTGATTCGAGTGTGGGGATGGGGATGAATCACCTAAACAGTGGATCTCAGGATCAACCTCTACCTCCTCTTCTTCTTCATCAGTAACCAGATTATTCTGAAAAGGAGCTTGAATCCTCTAATCATCTTTCTCTCTATTTCTGGGATCTCTAGAAAGGATTTCGGGAGCACTGTTGGGTCTCCTGAAATTACCTCTATTTTTAGTGTTCTGCGCATTTCTATATGGATGTCTTCCTTCTAATTTTAACTTCCTGATCTCAGTAGAAAGGGATTTTACTAATTTGGTCAACTCATCTACCTGTGAATGAACAATAGGAGAGTCATAAGTGGAAGCTTCAACTCTGTTTTTCCTCCTATCTCTGTTATATTTTCCTCTGAGCTTATCTAAAGCAATTATGTTGGATTCTACCTCTAAGGCAACGTCTTGCATTTGAACTAAGGAAGGTGACCTTCTCTCTCTCAATAGAAGGCAAAACTCAAAGTCAAAAGCACTGGCATATGTGATTTTTTCCATGGTTTCGGTGGGTTTGATATCATCAGGGATCTTCTTGTACATTTTGTTAAACCTTTTAGAAAAGTCAGAGATAAACTCTCCTTCTTTCCTTTTCAAAGATCCAAATTTAGTGATATAATACAAAAAATCTTTTTTGTCACCCTAGTGCCTCAACAAGGGTTCATCCAATGCCTCAATACCCGTGATGGATCTAGGGGAAAGACCCCTAAACCACTTCCTAGCTTCACTAAAAAGGATTTGGGAGAAAACCCTCATCCAAACATCTTCATTTTCAATATTTTGGTTATTTGCATAGCTATAGAAAGCAGCACGATGTTCCTCAGCTATAATATCTTCTTCTCCAGTAAACTTGGGCATGTATTTCAAATAATCTCTAGGGGGAAGAGAATTCATTGGCTGAGGCAAGACTAGAGGATCATATCTTGCAGCCACTGTGGCATCCATCCTATTTGCAGGGGGGTTAACAACTGCCATTTGATTTTGGATTCTAGGTGAACAAGCAGGATAAGGAGATATGGGTGTGTGCAGATTAGGAGAAGGAGAAAAGGATAAAGGGGAGATTTCAATCTTCACAACAGTGGGTGGTGTCTTGGAAGAATATGGTAAGGTTTGAGAAGGATATGAAGTTCCTACTTATTTGGCAGCTAAAGTTTTAATAGAGAGAGGTGAAACAAAACCTAATGTAGGGAAATCCTCAAAACTATCAAGACTGAAACACTTCTCAATATCAGGGGAGGAGAATATATCAATGTTTTATTCTTTCAATTTAGTTTCAAAGGTAGAGTATTCAACATGAAACTCTTCAAAATCTATCTTTTTAGATACTTCAGCAGAAGATAAAGGAAGCCTACTTGATAAAACAACTAGAGTATCAAGAGTGGAATCAGGCAACCGACCAGAGGAACCTGTAGTAGCAGCAGAAAAACCTTTTTTAGAAGCCTTTCCCTTCTTGATTATCTTCTTTGGGTCAGCCTCAGGTGGAACCAAAGGTAACTATGGATTTTATCTCGTATGTCTGCCTTTAGGTGCTAGAGCTAAATCAATGGAGTTTCCAGGTGCAAGATGCAATCTTCAAAATACTAAGTCCCAATGGACCTTGAGAGCTAGTAAGAATTGTCATTCTATCCCAGGGAAATGTCTTCAAATCATTCCCTGGAAACGACGCCAGAAATCTTAGCACTAGGAGTCACCTTCTGATTGCAAGGAAGGTAAGCCTAGTACCCATCAGATGATATTTGAAAGTATGAGTGTTTTTCGAAAGGTCGAATAGAAAAACTCGAAATGATAATATCCTCACTCAGAAACAGGGCTAACATGTAATAGAAAATAAGGTCTTGACTAATTTCAACCAGTTGTTTGGGAGTAAACGTGGGTATAAAGAAGACTTGAATGACAGGAATGTAAAAGCTAATGCAAACATCAGGTCCACAAAATCCCAAAGGAATAAAGTTTCTTAAAACAAGATCTTCTTGAAATTAGAAAATAAGGAGCTAAATAAACACCATGACAATAAAATGATCAAATATCCATCATATCATTACCACAGTCATCCATCTGAAGCATTCAAATATGACCATTTAGCATTAGAAGCAAATATCCTGAAATAGGAGCTGATTTCTATTAGTCAAAAAGTCTTAAGTCCAATACATACTAGATCACAGTCACTTTATCAAAAATATTACACTTTCTTGGGAGCCTTTCTCTACCATCCAAACCCATTAAAGCAATTCATATGTCTATTTATAACAAGAAAGGGAGGCAACAGCTAGAAGTATGAGCTGGCCTATTTTCCTTTAAAATCTCAAAACATTTATTTATTCTAACAACTAAGATAACAACCTATGCTATAAAACATGGAAGTGATGGTGACTAAATCCAATCATGCTTCTAACTGCTTTGATCCTCTTTTGCTGCTCAGCTCCTATTTTTCCATGTGTCCCTTTAGAGATTGTAGTTGTCCTCTGCACGCCAACTGCTACTTCTTTCATTTATTCCATTACTAACTTATCCAAAATTGTTGGCTTAGTCTTCCTAGATCCTTGGTGTTTGCTGGATACTCCCTTGGGTAGCAATTCTGTGTAGTGCCCCCTAAAATAGAACTAGGAGAGAAGGTAGCACCTATGGGTAGTGCCCTTGTGTTGCATATCTGTGGCTACATTTGTCCTCTATTGCAAAATTGAGTAGCACTTGTGTGTGAACCTACTCTCTGTAAGATATTACGTAGTGCCTGTGGATAGCGCCTGTGAGTAGCACCTGTATGACAATTTTGTGTTCTGTAACATATTACACAGTGCCTTTATGTAGAGCCACCTATGCTACGTCTGCATAAGGGTTTGGGTAGATATTCCAAAAATGCAATGTCCTTGACTCTTGAACATGTGTAGAGCTGTTTGTGTCCTTCCATGATGAAAAAACAATTTACTTAGGTTCTTTTACCACTGAGTGAAGCTAGAACTTAGCGAAAAATTCCAAAATTCATATAGGTAAACACATAAAAGCATGTATAGGTGGAAAAACTTAGTATGTGCATATCAGTTAACCTTCCCAAGAAGGAACAACTCTCAAAAATGGGGTTTACCACTACCATCTACTCTGTTATTTTAACACTTAGCCTCACACTCTTTATGGTGGAAAGAGTGTATCCAACTAACTCAATGGACTTCTTATTCTTAGCACTGGTAGGTTTCTTCAATATAGTTTTTCTCTCCTTAGCTACTGGTTTGTCATCTTCAATGGTAGCCTCAACCAACACCTGTAAATTCTTTTGGGTTACTTCATCTTGGAAATGCTTAAGTTTTTCCTTTAGCTTCTTGTTCTGAGATTGGAAGCCCCTGTTCTATCTGTAAAGATTCTTTAGTTGTTTACGAAGAGGCAAAGCCTTTCTTGCCGTGAACCTTGCCAAGTCCAGGGTATGGTTGTAGCCAATCATAAGCTCATTCATCTGAGCCAAGTGGACCTTGTCTTCTGCTTTGAGATGATCTATTTCTCTCCTTGCATCCCTAATTTTCTTAATAAGCATTTTGTAGGTCTGGCTAGCAAGGGGGTTGGGGACATGTGCAGTCTCAACAGGCTTCTTATCATCCTTTTCTTCCATCTATATAAGATTTTTCTTGAATGTTTCATCCATCTTCTCAAAACATTTTCCTTTATGCTTCTTCTCTTGCACAACAACCCTTTCTTTATTCTTCATAGGTTTTTTACAATCCTTCACAGGGATTTCATCTTCCCTCTCCAAAGGACTTTTGGTACCTTTACCCTTGATTTTATGTATAGGGGTTTCTTGTTTCTCTTCTACATCTTTTTCAATGCCTTTCCCTTTCTTCTTATGTATAGGGGTTTCTAGTAAAGGTTGTCCTTTAAAATTCCCCTTAGGAATTGATGACCCAGTGAAAGGTCTTTTACCTTTGATTTCAATTGCTGGAGGAGGAGAGGGAAAGAGAAGATTCTTCCCTTTTTTTGATGTCACCTTGGTAGAAGATGGAAATTCTTCTAACCTTGGTGGAGGTGGTGGTGAGAAATCTATGTGTGGGGAAGGACAAACTTCTTCCTCAGCTTCCCTGACCTTCTTATTGATCTCTGAAAGAGGGGCTATGCCCTTTCTCTTCTTGTTGATCCCTATTTTAGTATTGGTAGGTGATGAAGAGCCTGCAATCTGTGATCAGGGGGTAGGTTTTGGGTCCATCTTTAAGAGAGAAGTGACCAAAAAATTCTCAGAGGAGATCTCTTTCTTTCCCAACTCTTCAGAGACAAGCATCCTGATAAGTCCAGAGTGGAAAATAATGGAGTCCACATACTTGGATTTGGCTTGCACCCTATCTTCCATTTTACCTATACTTCTCAGCAGGTAATATGGAATATTCATCTGAACCTTACCAGTCAAATTCAACAACAACCTTACGTGGTAATGATACAGGGTGTGAAATCTCCCTTCATAACTAAAATATCTCTGTATGATTTTAAACATTCTGTCAAACTGGTCAATCAACTGATTCCTTGGCACACTCTTAGATAAATCATTGTCTTTCTTTTCAGGCTTGAAAAGATATTTAACGAAAGGTGAACTCAATACCATGGCCTTGAACCAATTTTCTCTTGAAATGGGGATCCTTGTTGCAACTGAGATGGAGGCTTCAGTCACCTCAAATTCCAAATCTCCAACTCTGGTTTTCTTGCCATCAAAATTTAGTACAAATTGTTTTTCTACTTCTGAGTGACCTCTCTGCATGTTCTGGCAAAAAGCGAGCCATCCTAATCTTCGAAACATTTCCCTTTCCTTGGGTTTTGTTTCAAAAAGGCGCATGTCCACAGGCTCTTTTCGAACTATCTTTCCACCTTTGTGTGCTTTCTTCGACTGAGGGGTCTCCATGACTTAGAAAGTGGGTTCTTAAGAGGCTCTAAGGGATGCTATTGACCAGAAAACTTCAATTCAAGTCTCAAATGCACAAGGATGGCCCTCCAAATTAACAGTGCTTAGAAAATGAACTTGGCTATGAGAAATGGACCTTCAATATTATACAGGCTTTTAGAGTGTAGGCTATGAGGAAGTAACTCTGAAATGACTCTTTGTACAGGATGAAAAGAAGCAAAGGATAATCAGAGAGGTTTGAGCAGCGCCTTTGCATAGCGCAACGCATACACAAAGGATAGGCTATTTCAGGCCCGTGACTTTCAAAGGCTATGACTAACAACAATAATCAGACTATGGATATGAGGGAAGATGTTTATAGGAATGCAAATATGGCTCCCATACTACCCTGCAAGCTTAGCAAACTGAAACCCGAGCACAAATCTCCTATGAAAATTAATATGTAAAGGAGGTTGCACAGGATACATGTGAAGTCGACAACTATTGATCTCCTCAGCGCGATATTAGGATGATATTGAGGAAACTTCGGCCATGAAATCTCTCACAGCATCAGATTTAGTGGACATGCGATCATCTAATATGAACTAGCAAACTTACGCAATGCATCACTACTGAACTTTTCAAATTTAGAATCTATTACCAAGGATCATAAATGCAAGATCTTTTGAAAGAATTTCAACCGACTGCTGGCACTAAAAACAAGGGTTAATGTATCAGTCATGGAAATCATGACTTGGAGTGGATGAATGATAAACGTGGCAGGCGCAGAGCTCTCCAAATTGAAAAAATGATTGGACAGGTGAGTGGGGATGATGAGGTATGCATGCGAGGTCATGAGTGAGGAGAGAGGTGTGTCACATCAGCCTGGTCATGAGAGGTATCAACCTAGGGATGAATCATGAGAGGGGACATAAAGAATAGACCATGAGCTCATAAGTGTTTAAGTGCCAAAAATTGAAATGTGGATCAACACATGAGCTATGACTCAAAGGTTTAGTCATCCTAAGGGGTCCTATCATAAATAACATTTAATGGATGAGAAATTTATTTTAAAGAGAAAATAAGAGCCTAAGTTTTTT